>OZ026593.1:2891200-3113700 GCA_964020215.1 Aurelia sp. 3 sensu Dawson et al. (2005)
GTCTCTCGGGAAGCTGATGTAGACCTCTTTTCAGAATTCCTAGGCTAATATCATCAATTTCTAAATAGGAAACGAGAAGAGCGGCAAATTTCTGCTTTCCACATTATTGTAGACCTTCATAAACTATGGTTTTATCAAGATAACATCATTTTTCCTCAGTTGATTTAGGATCTATGATTATTTTAATTCTTTCAAAGTTTCCATGAATTTTTGCAAAAAATTAACATGCCGCCATTTTGAAAAAGCCAAGGTGTTAGAAAATTTCCATCCCTGATTTTTAGGCACTTTAAGTTCATTTCAAGCCATTCCATTCAAAGCAAAATCTAACAGAATTTTACACTCACCTTTTTTACAAAGCCTTGAAAGATTTTAGCCTTTCGCTCGGTTTTGGTACATTCATCTTGGACCTTTTATAAAACTGCCATATTTCTTTCAGATGCACTTATTTCCCTGGAGCATTTGGCAGAGGCCAGACAAGAGAATTAAGCTGTTCTCCTTCAAGAGCTGGAAGATTTGTTTACGTCACACTTCGAGGAAGCGAATATCTCACTTTATGCGAAGTCGAAGTTTTTGCATTGAGTGGAGGTTGGCTTTCTTTTACTGCATATAAAAATTTTAATTCTTACCCCCCTTGACATAGATGAAGCTATGATAACTTCACATAGCTTCATTGCTACCCAAGGAAGCCATACCTGATGAACCTGCCCATATCCTGCCAGTCCCTTTATCCGTCATGCTACTGACAACGCTAATGGTTCTTTGCATAGTTAGTCGTCAATAAACTTTTTTTATTTCTCCCTACTGACTTTCAAGATAGGGCAAGATAATCCTTCAGAAAACCATGTGGTGAGTGGCCGAGTGACTTAAACAGTTCTCGTCAGGTAACTGAAGTTGAGCTCGGTCGAGTGAGGTCAAACTCCGGATTGGTGAGCTCAGAGGCCTGACCTCACAACTCACTTCGCCGTTCTTCGAAAGGGACGTTAAGCTAGGGCTCCTATGCCTGGATGCGGCCATGCACAGTGGGCCTAAATTAGCTTTCAGTAGCTAGAAATCCTGACAAGCCAAAAAACCAAACTTTAGCGAGATGTTCCATAGGTCTATTATCAACCCCCTTGTAACGGTTATACCTCTCTCTAAGGCCATGTTCGTGCTAGAAATAAACAATTATTTGCTAAGAATACTCTCAAAACTTTTGAATGATCTGTTCGGTAAGGGGCTGGATCACAAATGCTAGCAAACCTGTAACCTCTGTTGTTTTAGGGACCCGTCCGTTATTTTGTACATTTTTAGTGGATGGCTGGAACCCACTCCGAGGCATCTCTTCGCAATGCAGCCTTACTGCATATGAATGGTGTTTTAGTTCCTCTGTCAACATTGATAAGTCATTTTCTAACTAACTCATACATTTTGAAAAAAAATGAAGTATCTGTGTGATATAGCCTACCTGAAAAATGCGAATCACAGTTTAGAAAGACGTTCACAATTCAGGCCCGTTAAGTTGTTATAATTACGGTAATTGTGTTTTTCTGTCTTTCATTCAAATGGTTCTTCCTTTATCCCAGGCGTAAAACCACCACCACCAAAGCCCACTGGCCCTCTGACTGGTAAGTAATTTTAGAATGCATTTCTCATTTTACAGTCATCTTCAATAATCGATATAATTGTTTCCCACCTCCATCGCGTAATATGAACTTCTCCTTTGGACATATCACTTCCTAAAGATCTTTGTTTTCAGGATAGATTGTCAATGATATTTATAACATTCATCAAATGATATTGCCTGTGCTTCCAATTCAAAGAGCGTACAATGAAGAGATGAGAGATGATAGAGAGTCTGAGAATCTCAAACTTAGAATCTTAGAATACATACAGGTCGAATAATCGATAGAAATGTTTCCCTTCTTCATTGCATGGTATATACTTCTCCTTGGGCAGATCACTCCTTGAAATCATTATTTTGAAGATAGATTCCCAATCATATCCATAACAATCACCAAATGATATTGCCAGTGCCTTTCCTGTTCACAGAGCGTACAATGAAGAGATGATAGAGAGTATGAGAATCCAAAAAACGGAGAATCTTAGAATACATACAGGAAAGCCTAAGAATTTCATACCCATGCCAGATTCGGAGTATTATGAATCTTAATATATTTGTGGACAAGTTCGTAAGACATTATATTCCCTCAAATGTCTCTCGTTGTGTTTCTTCAGTCTTTTATCATGATCTTGCTAAACTTCTGCTGCAGTAGGATTGGTCTTCAAATTGGTTGATGCAAAATACTCCGAAATTTGGTATGGGTAGGAATAATTTCGAGCTTAACTGTACTTTAACCCCCCCCCCCCTGCACCTCTAGAGCGGCGAAACATGTGCAAGAGATTTTGATATAGGTTTGAAAAGGTCAATGTTGTTCCTTAAAAAGCATCTCCTTCATACAATAAACTATTTCTTAGGAAACATTGCAAGAGGAAGGGGAACGAAACAATCATCAACTGGTTTTGGCGGTGCTTCAAGTCGTGCTGTCGATGGAAACAGAAACTCACACTGGAATGGACGATCATGTACACATACTAACAAACAAAACTGGCCCTGGTGGAGGGTTGATCTTGGTTCTGCACAACTGGTTGCAAAGGTTAGGCTCACGAACAGAGGAGACTGTTGCTGGAATCGATTGAGGAGTATCGACATAAGAGTTGGAAATGCTGATAACAACCCACGAGCAAATGCTGTGTAAGTTTTAGTATATCTCGAATCAGCACGAAATTGACTGGTTAAAATATGTCAGGGAGGATGGTTGTTTTGACTTTGCTGAGAGGCTATTCCACAATGAAATGCAAGAATGGAAAAATCCTAAGTTTTTCGGCACACACTGTCTCATTTTTTCCCTATCAGCATAAAAAATATACGCAACTGCTATTTATATAGTGTACGATTAGAATAGGGCCTAACTACTCAAAGAAACAGGCATCTGTGTGGTCTTTTGCGCTTTTCCTTTACCAGTGCTAACTAGTTTCGCCCATTAGGGCATCTTCAGAGTAACTGCTATTTACATTTAATTGTGCCCTCCTACAGTGAGAAAAGACACTAGGTCAACGTGTTCCTACTATGGGAGACACTTGCAATGACTAGCCATTGCAGAGTACAGAAAACATAGCAAAAAGAAGAGCTTGGGTTGCTGCAACGTTTGTTTGAAATTCACTAAAAATGTTGAGTTGTCTTAATGTATGATATAGTGGCATCCAGGATCATTCTGTCGGTGATAATATTCAAGTATGGACTGCCATATAAGATGAGATTGCACAAGGCTGTTGTATTCATGCCATGACCATCCAGGGCAGGGATTGCTGAGAGCTGACCAAAGAGATCAGCGGGCTTCAAGTTAAACCGTTGGTAAAAATGTTCGTTGTCCTCAATGTTTTCTTCAGTTTTTTTCAAACTCCTGTGATATTTTCTTGTTCATTTTTTTCAGATGTGCATATCACCCCGGTGCCTTTGGAAGAGGCCAGACAAAGGACATCAAGTGTTCATCTCCAAAAACTGGAAGATTTGTCTATGTCACCCTGAGAATTACGGAGTACCTTACTCTCTGTGAAGTCGAAGTTTTTGCAGTGAGAGGTAAGTCAGTCTCTTTATTTCTGTAAACAAGTTTGCTTAACTTCACGCTTGAAGGTGTTGTGGCGCAGTGGTGTAATCCTCACCAAAGAACTCGAAGCTTTACAAAGTTAGATATAAAGTTATATTACGTTTTTCTTTAAACTAATGGCTGCGGTAAATCTGCTGTGGAAATTTTTTGAGATCTTGCTTAATTTCAAAATGACAGCACCTACCATTTTGAGGCAGTTATGTCATCAAATTTCTAAGTCCTATACCAGAACAACCATATTTTAGACATTCATAAACTGTGGTTTTCTTGAAGATAGTGGCATTTTCATCTACTGGCGCAAATATATATTGATTTTAAGTTTTATAAAATTTTCTATTAATTCTTTCGCGAACAGTTAAAATGCCGTCATTTTGAAAAAAATTAAGATAATAAGAAATTTCCATTGTTTTCAAATTATTCGGGGCTTGAGTCGTACCTGCCCCCTCTGCTTCCTACGGACATGCGACATGAGAAAACGTTGGCGAACATAATTTGCATACAGAAGGAGTCGATTCCTTTCCTTAAACAGTTATTTACAGCTTACAGCTCTTTGGAAATTGCAAAGAAATCTTGTTGTGTACGAACTAAGGATAAAACTGTATATTAATTTCATGATTCTTTTTGTTCAGGTGGTCCTGTCAAGCCACCACTGCCACCAGGCGGTAAGTTATTATCTAGTTTCCAATGCAGTTTAATTTCAAAATGCCACTACGTACAAAATTTCTTTTATAATACATACAGTAGAAACCCGCATAAAAGAACCTAGCTTTTTCTTAGGCAGCCTGAATAGGTTCTTAATCAAATGGCTGCTATTCTAAGTTCCAGCCTACAAGGTTCTTAAAAGGTTCTTACATACAGGTTATATACAGTCCCTGCCTTAAGTACATAAATGCTGCTTTTAAGTGAAAAAAATTCGGATGACTGTTTGAGAATTCTAAAAAATTCTTGAGAATACTTGAGAGCATTTTTAGGTTAGAATTCTTGTTTCAAAAATCCGATAGTCTTTTGTGCAACTGAGGAATTCTGATCATAATGTCAAGATTTCTTGAAAGTCCTGAGGAATTCTGAAGACATAAAGCCTTGCAAATTGCAAATTATTTGTAAACGAACCCTTAAAAGCAGCTTCATTTTCCTTCTCATAGTTAGGCCAGCCCATTGGGTATTTGGTGCATACAGATCTCAGTTGCTTATTGTAAACGTTACTCACTTGATTTGAGGCCCAGAGCTAATAAGTACCTTGAAACAAGCCGCTGAAGTTTCTTTTTTGTGTCATAGTTAAGCCACCTTCATGGGCATTTGGTGATGGTTCTGGTGGATCCGAGGAGAGAATAGGAGTTTTCGCAAACAAGGAGATTTGTTACGCCAAATGCAGTGTGCGAAGAAGAAATGGACAGCTTGCTAATGGAGTTACTGTTGACAGCAAAACAGAGAAAACTTGCTTCTGTGAGTATGGACAGAAGGGCAGAAATAACAACAGATCGTGGAAGAATACATTCATCGTTAGAGGTAAGAATGGTAATGAGTTTTTTTTACAGAACTGAACGACTCAGTAGAAACATTTGCAATCCATTGTAAACCGTTACGAACCTTTCGCAAACCGTTTCAAACTATTGCAGACCATTGCAAACCGTTGCAAACTGTTGCAAACTTATTCCAGCGGATCTTTTTGGCACCGGCCATCCTTACTCTGTCTCCATCTCAAGATCTTGCACTGTTTTTCACACAAGCACCTTCATCATTAGGATTTTTCTCCTTGTAATCAACGTCCCTAATTCCGTCCTCTCCTTTTCTATTATGATTTACAGGTCTCTAAATGTTCATATCGTTGATTTGACCATCTGTCGAATCTTTAGTCGTTTTGTTGACACGTATTTTTGCTTGACTCGACTTTAATGTAAATAAATCTGCTTTACTTTGTTTTGTCTAAATTTCTCTTTCTTTGACTTGATTCAATTTGACCCGACTTAACGTGATATTCATCATGAATGGATTCGACTTGACTTCAATTGACTTGACGTAAGTTGACGTGACATGGACTTGAATTGGATCGAATTTTCCTTACTCGTATTATTCATTTTATTTGATGTAGCTTGAAATTGACTCAGTTTGACTCGACTTAACACGACATACGTCATCATGAATCAAAATTGACTTAGACTTGACTTGACTTGACTTGACTTGACTTGACTTGACTTGACTTGACTTGACTTGACTTGACTTGACTGGTCTTCATGTATTCATTGTGACTTAATTTGACTTGACTTATAAATTTGACTTGACTTAAAATCCAGACTTTAATTGGCTTAAATCTAACCAGACTTGATTCTCTTGACTTAATATGCCTCAAATTTTACTTTACTTAAAAACTTATTTACTTGAATTTGCCTGAACGTAGTTGACTTGAAATGATAACACATTCTCCTCTTTCTATAGCGTCATCCACACCATTTACAGAAGCCCGATTGATCGGAAAATATTGGCGTATGGAAGCCTCCAACTTCCCTAACTTCTTCTTCCGACATCGCAACTCAAGAGTCCGCATCGATAGATTCACAGCTGGTAGTCTTTACGATCTTGATTCATCATGGAACATCGTGCGCGGGCTGTGCGGCAAAGGAATCAGTTTCCGCTCAAAGAATTTCCCACAGCATTACATTCGTCATAAGGGATGGTTTGCTTACATCAACAAGTTTGATGGAAGTGCACTGTTCAGGAAAGATGCTTGTTTCATTCCTCGTGCTGGTCTCATTGACCCCAAATTCGTGTCATTTGAATCAGTCAACTTCCCAAATCACTTTTTGAGACATCAGAATTATTGGGTTCGCATCAGTAGAAATGATAATTCCGTCTTGTTTAAGAAGGATGCAACATGGAAGCCACGTATCATTAAAGGTATTCTTTATTTGCGTTGTCTTTATTTCATCTCAACAAGCTAGATATCCCTTTATTTTGTTGATAAGTAATCAGTGGTATGTGGAACCTGATTGTAGGAATTCTGTTCTTGTTTTGGAATTTGACTTCGCAAAATTGGAAGACAAATATCCAAGGTGAAGATAGAACGAAAGGAAGTTAAACACATATGCTTAATTTTTCAAACAGATTAACTATTTAGACCAAGGGGATGCTGTTCAAGACATTTTCGAAGTTTATTTTAGCTACTTTGATACCAATATTTCATTGAGCACTATCCCTTTCCAAGCTTCTTAATTGCTTCCAATATGATCTTGTGACGTTAGCTAATTTCTGAAGAGACAGAAGTAAGATAACAAATAAAGGGCAAATCGCCAATTCTGTAATCATAACTCATCGCATTATGTTTCTCTTAACCATATTTCGACCCGAAAACCCTATCAGCTAGTTTATATAAAGTAATGGAAAATAATCCGTATTACATAACTATGTACAAATCAAAACCTTCAAGATTTGCTGGTCTTCTTAGAGACCGTGCTTCGGAAAGGATGATAATTTTGCAGAAAGCCTTTCAGTTTCCTTTTGAATGTGGCAACTGTGGAACTCATTCTAATTTGCAATGGGATTTTGTTCCATGTTTTTGCATCAAAACAGAAGAAACTCCTTTGGAGAATTATAGGTTCTACTTTGGGATATTTTTATCTGTTCTAATCAATTTCTTTCTTCATAGGTGGACCACCAGCTGGCGGACTAACAGGTAAGATTTTACTTCAATTTCTTATGATAAGTTATTGCAACCTCAGCTGCCTTCTCGTATGCCTTAAGTTTGTTTATATGGTGTAAAAAAATTAGCAAAAACTTGTCACCCTTCTATATCAGTTTGAGTGAGATCTTTATGGCCGAGCCGCTCATACTGTCCCCGTTAAGGTAACTGAGTTTAAGCTTGATTGGGGTCGAAATGTTGATGAACGACCTCCCAGATGCCTGATCAAACAACTTATTTCTCTTTCTTTTGGAAGGAGTGTTAAACCTGGAGACCCATGCCTGGATACAGCATACTCTGCTTATATTAGGCCTAAATTAGCTGTGATATGTTCTGATCGCCTTTACTCTTCTCAAGATGATATGACTATGATGATGACGATGATGATGATGATGATGATTATTATTATTATTATTATCATTATTATGATGATGATGATGATGATGATGATGATGATGATGATGATGATGATGATGATGATGATGATGATGATGATGATGATGATGATGATGATGATGATGATGATGATGATGATTGTGATGATGATGAAATGTAATTTAACCCTTTGTGAAAAAGGAAACAATTAAAACATGATAATGGAAAAATATAAACCTTTCTCAGTTCTTTCTTACTCCCAAAACAGCAAATCTAACACAAGGACGGGTTTGACAACTCTTCAGATCCATACTTAACCTCAGGGTGCACCTTGAGATATTGTAGTTATTAGGACAAAAAGAACATGAACTGTTTAACCCTGAATCTCTCCACCAACAGGTAACCTTGCAAAGCGCAAGCCAACCAGACAGTCTTCAACTGGATTCGGTGGAACTTCATCAAGGGCCGTTGACGGAAACAGAAACACACAGTGGGGAGGACGATCGTGTACACACACCAATAAACAAAATAGGCCATGGTGGAGAGTGGACTTACAGAGTATTCAAAATGTGAAGAAAGTAAGGCTTACGAACAGAGGAGATTGCTGTTGGGGCAGACTCAGACAAATCGAAATTCGAGTTGGAATGAGGGATAACAACCCTGGTGCTAATGCTATGTAAGTTTTTATTAGTATGCTACCGAAAAGGGACAGATTTTGCAACACAATGGCATCAGTTGCTTTTGATTGACACCTCAATTTAATGCAGTTGGCAATAGACCTTTTAGCTATTCTAAGAAAGAATCTAGATCGAACGATATGGGCACAATACTGACAGAAACTCTAACGCCACTCAATCGAGCCTCGTGAGTAAAACTGTATAAAAATTTCGCTCGATCCAGACTCTTTTGTAGAATAGCGAGAAGGTCTATTAGACTGATGACGATGAGTCCCTTGTATCCCTGCGGTAAACCTTGCTCAAGAGGGACTCATCATGAAACAGTAAAAAGCTTGGCCCTATTTTCTTCAATCATCAATGGAATTAGGAAAGAATCACTGCTTCGAATCTCTATCCCATGGGAATGTTTTCAATTCTTCAATCGAATCGAAAATTCTATCACATTTACACGTTAACGATAGTAATTCACAAATCTCGCAATCTGATTGGTACTGAAGAAATTGCTCAGTTTGGGCCTAAATAGGGCCAGGTTTTTCATAGTAGTACTATGAGTCTCTCTTGACCGAAACGCCATCATCAAGTCAAAGGGCACAGGGAAACAAGAGACTCATCGTCATAAGTCTAAAGGTCTATTACAGACAAAGGAAATTCTCTCAACCAAGAAATTCAAAGCAAACGAATCCGCCTGGCAGAACTTTTATATAAATTGGTAAAATCTTTCTAACTTTGACCAGAATTCCACGTTCGATTGTGGCCGATGATGTACTTGCCGCTGACATTCAAATTCTATAAAATTGTCGGTTTCAGTGACAGGATTTAGATATTTTTGATTGGTTTTCTTTAAATTTGCGGATATTTTCGCCTGACATCTGATATAAGACAGATCTTTTATTTCGCCATCACACCTTGGTAGTGTAGTGGATTTGTCACTAAAGCCTTTTGGGATCTGAGATTTACTGATTCAGTCCCCGAGAGGACTTCATTTCTCCAACTCAATTTACTCACTCAATTTATCATTACTTTCTTACAGGTGTACATTCCATGGTGGTGCTTTTGGTAGAGGACAGACGAAGGACCTCACTTGTTCGACACCTCGACGTGGAAGATTTGTTTACGTTTGGCTCAGAGTTACTGAATATCTGACACTTTGTGAAGTTGAAGTTTTTGCTGTTAAAGGAGGTAGGTACAAGTATTTTGTAGGTACAAGTATTTTGTATTTTGTATGCAGAAATCCCCTTTCGAAAACCTGCGATAATGAGTGAAAACAGCAAGCAAAATTTTTTTGTTCTCCTTCCTAGCAATAATGACTCTTGAGCGTGTTCATGTATTTTATCCTCATGGGAGAATGAAATCTCCCTGAATAAGTCATTAACACAAGGGGGAAGACTTTTTAACCCGCCAAGAGGAATGCACGTGCTAAAGGATGCTGAAAGTCATCGCTGTGAGGTAAACACATGAGTGACTTTTGCTTGTAATTTTAGCACGTTTTTTAAGGTTTCTCAAAGGGAGTCATTTTAGAAAATCGCTTACAGAATCTGAACGGAGTGACCGATTTTCGCCAGGAAAATTTCTAAAAATAAGTGAACATGTTAGCTATTCAATCAGGTATTGCAAAATATAATTGCTTATATTCTCAGGGAGCAGTAGCCTTTCAAACGCCGGGCGTTTTTTTGACTCACCCGGTATATCAATTCTTGTTTATTTTCCTGTTTCTATATATTCATGTTGTTTGTTTCAGGAGGCAAGCCAGTCCCACCAGAGCCACCATTGACAGGTAAGTGCAAATGAATGTATCGTTTCTACGAACTGTCTCTATCATGTAAGTTTCGTCATGGTTCATTGCACGATATGCAGTATAACCCCGCAAACAAGAACATACTTTTCTCAAAAATAGACTGGCTAGGTTCTAATAAATGAGGTACTTCTGACATTTTCAGGGTGTGGTTCTTATTTCAAGGACACTTATGACTATGATGAATATATACAGTAGCTACAGTACATAATGTCTTAAATGAACTTGAG
The DNA here is from genome assembly GCA_964020215.1 of Aurelia sp. 3 sensu Dawson et al. (2005). NCBI lineage: Eukaryota > Metazoa > Cnidaria > Scyphozoa > Semaeostomeae > Ulmaridae > Aurelia > Aurelia sp. 3 sensu Dawson et al. (2005). The sequence continues at coordinate 2,901,592 of OZ026593.1, forward strand.
GGTATAATGACTGCATTAAAATATTAGAGAGCATGGTATTTTCGCTGTTGATAAGTCAGTTTATATCATATGATTAGATGAAACAATGTGCCTATCCCTGAAAACTTTTGGCGGTGTTCAGTTATCAATATTTGGGAGTTTGTTCACACTGATATGATGAAATTTCTTAATCGAGTGTGCCATCTCATAAGAACATTGGAGTAAAAATCAGTCTGTTTTTGGTTCTTATTTTTGGGTGTCTTTGTTCACAAAATCAGTCTTCAAGTTCTTATTTTGCTATGTTCTCGTTTGCGGGGTTTTACTGTATCTAAATAAGGTATACAGATTGGTTGGCTCCAGCCTACGACAAATTTTTTATTACAAAGTGCATAAATTAGGAAAGGCAGCCTCTAGGTTCTTATTTTGGTAGGATCTTGTTCTCATCTGGAATAATATGACTGCTGAGTCCAAAATTGTTTGTTAATAATTGTTTATCCCCACCCTCAACTCTTGCATATCACTGCAGTGTTATCACTTGCTGTTCCTTCAATTGCAGGTAACGTTGCAAGAGGAAAGGGAACGAAACAATCATCCACTGGCTTTGGAGGTGTTCCACAAAGGGCTGTTGATGGAAACAAAAATGCAAACTGGAATGGAAGATCATGTACGCATACTAACAAACAAAATAGGCCATGGTGGAGAGTCGATCTTGGTTCTATCCAGAAAGTGATGAAAGTTAGAGTCACAAACAGAAATGATTGTTGCTGGAATCGATTGCGACAAGTTGAAATCAGAGTTGGAATGGCAGACAATAATCCTGGTGCTAATGCTATGTAGGTTTTCGTTTTGTTGTTATATACCATTGAAAATTTACAATACATATTACGGATTACTTTACCTACAGCGCTTGTCATTCTCCTTGGATATCTGAATCCCTCTAACTAATTTTCTTACACTGATAGCATGACTTCTTCAGCACCCCCCCCCCCCAAGAGGAACATTCCTGCTGGGGGACATATCATTGTTGTAAGGCAGTAATCTTAGGTGGGGGGGGGGTGTTTGGTCACAGTTTAGGCCAGGTTCTTAAACGGGCCTTTCGCGGGAAAACCTGTCGTATGTTCGGAAGGAAGTTGCCCATTTCAGCCAGGAAAATTTCTAAAATTGATTTAAGATGTCGGCTATTGATGAAATAATGAATAATATTGCTGTGATCTTCAGGGGGCAGTAGCCTTTCAAACGCCTTTTCTCACAAGTCCGTTAGTGTTTGAATAAAGAAAATAACATGCCTCTTTTTCATAGGTGCACATATTTCCCTGGACAAGTTGGTAGGGGACAAACACAAGAGCTGAAATGTTCAAGGCCTTTTGCTGGAAGATACGTTTATGTGACCTTAAGAACAACAGAGTACTTGACGTTATGTGAAGTTGAGGTGTTCGCCGTAAGAGGAGGTGAGTGAAGTGTGATGATAACAACAATTCAATTCAGTTTAACTTTTTTCAAAGAATATAGGGCTAAATACTTAACTGATGCCTTATTACTTTCTACCTCTCCAAACAAAACCATTAGATTCATCATAGTTTGCCTTCGCAAGGGTCAGTCATATATTTATATATACGCAGAATGAAGGACGTGTGCTAAATGCAACAGGGAAATGAAAATGTCACTGCCAAACTACAGGGGAAGTCATGAAGATTTATCAGAAAAACTTACTGAACATGAATGTTAAAGACATGACACTTTCAAGCAAAAAATTCCCTTTTCTTGACCCTACTGCCCTCATGGCAGAAGCGAAACAAGATTCTGGCAGCAGCATGTATGTCCGTATGTCTCTGTGCATGTATGTACAAAGTTATTTCTGTTTGCATTCATGTTTAAACTGATTCTAAGCAGATTGAAAGAATTTTGCCACGTGATCAAGACTTACGTACTATTACAGTTCATATTTAATTGTATTGAGTCAATAGAATTATTGGTTCGTATTTATTCAATTGATTCTATCTTTCATCGCAGGAGCAAAACCATTGCCTAGACCTCCACCATTGACCGGTAAGTTGAACTTGAAATGGATGTTTTAGAATTCTTTGATGTGATGTTAAATTTTTGCATAGTTAGAGCGTTCTCTTCTTTATAATTCAAGAGAAGTTTTGAAAAGTTTTAAAACCATTGTAATTTCTGAACCTTTTGAAGGAGCATGCGATGATTTTTACGAAAAACCATAGTACCGGGTGAGTCAAAAAAAAAGTTTTCGCGTTTGGAGGGCTGTGGAATAAAAAGTATGTGACCGATATTCAAAACTAAAGTGTTAATCTATCAGTCAAAGGTCAACTTAGATGAGAAAATTTTAGTGTGTAAAATCAAGCATCTTTAAGACCTAGCAACAATCAAAGTGCTTGTAAGGGGTTTGCATGGGAATCGAGAATTCCACATTCCATTCTGGTCCATGATTTATGTCGCATTGAAGTTTACATTGCCAGTTTGAGATGCTGAATTCCAATTTTTAATAGAAGGTAAATCATGGACCAGAATGGAATGTGGAATTTTTGTTCCCAAACATGACCTTTACCAGCATTTTCCTAATTTTGTGGTCTGTAAGATGAGGGATACTACCAAACAAAATTTTCTCATCTAAGTTGACCTTTGACTGATAGATGAACATTTCAGTTTTGAATATCAGTCACATCTACTTTTTATTCCACAGCCGTTCAAACGCCAAAACTTTTTTTTTACTCACCCGGTATATGAATGTCTACAAGATGGTATCATCCATCGCCCTGCTGGTTTATAATTAAGAAATTCGATAGCGTCGTATCCGCTAAGGAATTGAAATTAAAAGTCTGCTTTAATTTTGAAAAATGTTAACGGTTTCAGACAATAGTAGCATTATAGCTAGAATTTCTTTCAAGTTATCCAATCAATGAAATATGCAGTAATGACTTGGAATGGCCTATCTAAAGATCTGATGGCAATCCTGTGTTTTCTCACCCGATGTTTGTTCTCGTTTTTTGGCCTGATTATATTTTATCACTGTTGAAAGCTAAAAACAATAACAAAATACAAAATTTGCCTTGCCATTACTGTAAATCAGCAACCATATGTCAGATTATCTCAAACAAGGTCTCGAACTCCAGCTATGCAACTGCTGAAAAGCCGAGATAATTGAATCTAAAGCTCATCCACAGTAACCACACAAACGGGGCACAAATATTTTGGGACACCCTGTATAAACGGCGACTGGACATTTCTCCTAACACTCTTGGAAGCACTTTGTTCACCATGAGATAGATAATAGGGAGTTTACGAAACCACGACTGCAACGGCGATTATAACGCAAAGTCGCCTTTGTTTCAGAACTTTAGATTACAAAAGATCTTCGTTCGAATTCGCTTCCCATGAGAAACTCTGAAGTTTTCCTCTTCAATTTCACAACTTGGAAACCGCATTTGTGGCGTTCTGTACTGCATATCTAGGCCTGCGAAGTAAATCTCAGTCGTTTTGAATGTTTGTCTTCAAAGCGAAAATATCGTTTTCAGGCATCTCTGAGTTATAGGGGGCTTTATTTTGGCCTTTCGGATGACATATTAAAGGCAGCATACGGAAACAAGACTTGCTTTGCGGAATTTCAGATGAAATTCTGACTTGCGTTGCCGTCCTAGTGTCGTAAACTCTCTAATCCCGTTGTGATTGATTCATGCAGCAAAGTTGCCAAATCTCCAAGAAGGGACAGCACGCCGTCCCCTCCCAAAGACCCAACGTCAATGCTGATTCATTTGGCGGGCCGGACAGGCTAGCATGTGCTAACTGAAGGTGGCTTAACTGATATAGAAATCTATGCACGTGTTTGTAAGGTGTGCTGAGCCTGACTTTTAATGCCTCTTTGTTCACAGGTAACATTGCAAGAGGAAAGGGAACGAAACAGTCTTCAACTGGTTATGGTGGTGCTTCAAGCCGTGCTGTGGATGGAAACAGAAACTCAAACTGGAATGGACGATCATGTACACATACTAACAAACAAAATAGGCCATGGTGGAGAGTCGATCTTGGAGCTGCACAGCAAGTCGTGAAAGTAAGGCTCACTAACAGAGGAGACTGCTGCTCCAACCGACTGAGAAACGTGCAAATCAGAGTTGGAAACGTTGATAACAACCCACAAGCAAATGCACTGTAAGTTTAATTCATTTGGGGGTACTGAAGGTAGCCAAATCGATGAATATAAGATGCAGGCATGCAGAGAACAGATATGCTAGAATGAGGGCCTTTTAATTTGACAAGGAAAGTGCCACACACGGCATTACTTCAAACCCTCAGATCAAAGAAATATGTCATAGTGTTTTCAACCAATCGTTTAAGAGATTTAGAGCTTATTTTGTTCCCAGGATACAAATTTTATGGATACGGTGCTGTTTTTTCCAAAGACAGTGCACAAGACACATATTTTGGCCCCGTTTACACGGGATCGGATCCAAATGGGAAGACCCGATCCACTTTTTGAGGGTTTATACGGGATCGGATCCATTTGGATTTTATGGATTCTTAGTGCTCTAGTAAGCCTTTTCTCTTATTTTAATCAGATCCTTGAAATTTTGCCCTCTAATAGACTCTGTCTCATCTCTGATTCCCGTCTTTGAAATATCAACAAAGGATTTGCAGATTAATCGTGTCATGTCCTAACAGCAATAGTTAGGATCAAAACCCACCCATTCTTGCAAGGCATCATTTTCAATTATTTGAATAAATGTAGCAACTAGAAACAAATTGCAACATGAATTCCAAAGACTTAACATTTTCCATGTGCCATGTCACTAGTTATAATGCTCTTTAATTGACTTCAACATGCTAGATTCCGCCATGGTGATGAATCTTCAAATGCTCTTTTTCCTCAGATGTGCCTACCACCCACCTGCTTTTGGTAGAGGCCAAACAAAGTTCCTTCAGTGCTCATCACCGAAGATTGGAAGATATGTTTACGTCACTTTGATTACCAATGAGTATCTTACTCTTTGTGAAGTCGAGGTCTTTGCTGTAAAGGGTAAGTTATGCTTTTCTTGTTGCCTTGGGATGCTTTGTGTTGACTGATAGTAGGGACTGTAAACATATTCATATTATTTTTCATATTGAATTAATTTTACACAAGATCCCTTCAGCATAAGAGGGAAAAGTCATAAAAATTAAAATTACAATCTACAACATATTGTATAAGTTTAAGAACTGTTAGGGCCTATTTGCTGCTCTTCCCGGGAGTCGTGTTTCATGTTAATTCAGCTCTTTAGATGAGTTTTTAAATTTCTTTTGAACTGGGGGGAGGTTGGCACTTCTCTGATACTGATGGAGATGCTGTTCCGTGCAGTAAGAGCTGAATAATGAACGCCTTTTTTCACATATTCAAGGTTATATCTTGGAATCTGGATGTCCTTGCAGTTTCTCGTATTGTACTTTGAATGCAGGGATATCTGTGGGAATTTATCCCAAAGGCTCTCTGGGCATATCCTGTTCACAGTCTTGTAGGTCATGGTTGATCAATCGAATTTGATTAATTGTTCTACATTGAGCCAGTCATGTGACCAATCGTCTTTGATTGTCAACAATTGAAACAATTAGGACAGCAACACCAGCTTGAATGTTGTCTTGAATGAAGAAAGCTACATATCATTTCCTTCATTCACATTATCTTCACATGTCATAGAATAGGCTAACAAAAAACCTCCCTCTTCAGTTAAATACCAACGGACCGTCTCTCTTTCTAGATACCGTAAAAGCTCAATTAAGCCCCCCTGGTGGCTTCTTTAATTTTCGACACTCCAGAGGGGGGTTTAAATAGAGGGGGCTTATTAGGGAGGGGGCTAAAAAGAGCTTTTACGTTAATCAACATTGAAAGTGACTAAGTCTTAATTTAGGGGCCTCGATCTAGTAGTGTACAGCACGTCAGAAATTGTATTTCCGAGTTTTGCAAGTAAAATGGGTCAACTTCCTGATCTCTCAAGGGAAGAAGATTCACGAGAGAAACAAGAAATTTATTGAAAAGGAAGTTCGGACATAAAGGAAACATTGCGTTGACCTTTTAGCTATTCTAGAAATGAATCTGAAGCGAGCGATATTTGTGTAGATGTTGTCGAACTTTCGAATTTGAACAATATTGATAGAATCTCTAACGACGCACAATCGAACCTTGCATATGAAAATGTACAGAAATATCGCTCGATCCAGACTCTTTTTAGAATTGGTAACAGGTCTATTGCAATTGCAGTTCTGGTTTGGTTGCCATATGTTCCCTAATAGGCTGTTTTAGCAGCAAGATGCGGACGTCTTTGAAAACGCAGCTACTTTTTTAATGTTTTTAGAGCATTCTAATCTTCCAGGCTTTTCCCTCCCAGAAAGCTGCTCACAGACAGACAAATTCCCTAAGAACAGTTTGCGTTCTCGCATTTCCATCATTTGTGAATGTGCTCACATTGCTTTTTGCTTCCCTTCTCCACGTCCTATTTTTGCAGTGCGGCCTTCAAAGGTATATTTTCAGGTTGTCAGTTGCAGAATAGAACGTACAATTAGTCTCTCGAGACTCTCAAAAGGTTTTTAGTTGATTTCACTTTGTAATTTACATCCTCAAATAAAAGGATTATGCTGGCGTCTTCTTTACTCGCGTCTTCTCGCTAAAACAGCCTAATGAAGCAAATTAGGACGTAATCCCGTCATGGCCAACCAGAACGGATTTTGTAGCACTGAATTTCAAATCAATCAGTGACTGCAGAAAAGTAATTCCTCTTCGATTTCTGTGTTCCTTGAGTAGTTATGGTTTCTTCTAAGCGTACACTGTATATGTTATTGATATTTATGTTAGAAGCTCTGAACCCCTAAACGACCAGTTGAAGGCTATTCCTCAGACTCTTTAGCTGTTGATGCGAAGACTGTCCTTGGAATAGATAAGGAATGACATAGGACGGATAAAAGATGCTTTAATAATATTGTCTTTTTGCAGGTAAAAAACCAGTCCTTCCAGGAGGAGGTAAGGAATTATTTTCATATTCAATATAAAAGTTTGCATTAATGATTTACCCAAGACGAAATACTATACCACACTACAGGAGAAGCAAAATATCATGATAACCCCCTGACATTAGGCATACACCTCAAATACAGCTAATTTTACAATATCATGACAACCCCCTGACATTAGGTATACACCTCAAATACAGCTAATTTTACAATATCATGACAACCCCCTGACATTAGGTATACACCTCAAATACAGCTAATTTTACAATATCATGACTACCCCCTGACATTAGGCATACACCTCAAATACAGCTAATTTTACAATATCATGACTACCCCCTGACATTAGGCATACACCTCAAATACAGCTAATTTTACAATATCATGACTACCCCCTGACATTAGGCATACACCTCAAATGCAGCTAATTTTACAATATCATGACTACCCCCTGACATTAGGCATACACCTCAAATGCAGCTAATTTTACAATATCATGAAAACCCCCTGACATTAGGTATACACCTCAAATACAGCTAATTTTACAATCACATAGTGCTACTACATATAAAAACTTTTTACGAATAGATACTTTAGCTGGTTTCAAATTTGACGCCAGGCTAACATAGGCAATTCAATAAAAATATGTTTCCTGCGTGTGGTAGGGTTTGGTGGAGGTAAAATGGATAAATTTGGGGTAAAATGGGCAGGGTGAGCAATCTCAATGAATTTAGCCTGACATCCAGTAAGCTTTTGTCCATGGTTTCCTCTATACAGAACCGTTTTAAGTACCCTCTTTAACATAGTGCATGTTTATTTATGGATCTACTGTTTTCCACGAATAGACACTACCCATTCTACTCCCAGTCTACCCATTTACCCCAGTAACTGTGAACCAAAGTTAGATTTATTACAATACTTCCAGTACTCTAGGTACTACGATCTTTGAAACATCTGAACCTTTTTGGCGCAACAGGCACGACTGTTATAAGTCTACTCTTGCCCCATAGTTAAGCCAGCACAATGGGTATTTGGCGATGGATCTGGTGGATCAGAAGAGAGAATAGGAGTTTTTGCAAACAAGGAGATTTGTTACGCCAAATGCAGTGTACGAAAGAGGAACGGAAAGCTCGCTAATGGAGTTACTGTTGATAGCAAAACAGAGAAAGTTTGTTTCTGTGAGTATGGACAGAAGGGCAGAAATAACAACCGATCGTGGAAGAATACATTCATCATTAGAGGTAAGATCTTGTTAGAAGATTCGAGGCATATAACAGTCTCTTCGCTGTTACAAATGTGCAATAATCAATAAGCGATTTTTGCGATTTTTGAAAATATTCTGGGTCGAACTATACTTTTATGTGCTTTGAAGGATTTTCGAATGTGTACGTGATGAGTCAAAAAAGCTTTAGACGTTTGAAGAATAAATAGAATGCGGCCGATATTCAAAATTATGATGTTGATATATCAGTCAAAGGCTAAGTTAGATATGAAAATCTTGTTTGGTGGGAACACACATCTTATTGACCTATAAATTGGGAAAGCGCTAGAGAGGCGTTTATATGGGAACCAAGACTCCATACTCCATTCTGGTCTACGATTTACTTACTATTGAAATTAAAATTGATTTCTGAAATTGACAATGTCATTGAATTTGAATTTCAATGCCAAATGAATCAGGGGCTAGAATGGAGCATAGAATTCTCGATTCCTATGTAAGCCTCCTAACAGTCATTTTCCTATATTTAGGTCTTAAAAATGAGTGATTTTACCACACAAAATTTTCTCATATAAGTTAGCCTTTGACTGATAGACTGATTAGTATTCGATATTGTTGCTCTGTTTGGGGTTGTGCCGGTTCGACTGAGCTTAATCAGTTGCAAAAACTTCAAAATCGAGCTGCAAGAATTATAACCAACAGCAGCTTTGATACCCCAAGCAGACCACTTATCGACCAGCTGGGCTGGAAGACCATTGAACAACTCATCGCTAGTGAATCTAAGATAATGGTCTTCAAGTCCCTGCATGAACTGGCTCCCCAATTCTTGTGTGACCTTTTCACCCGAAACTCAAAGTGCTCTTCGTATGTCCTGCGCAATTCTGAGACAGATTTAAGATTACCCATGAAAAAGTCAAGTAATGGGCAAAAATGCTTCTCCTATCGTGGAGCAAAAGTGTGGAATGAACTTCCTGCCGATACCAAACAGGCATCTTCCCTGAATAGTTTTAAAAATCTTTTTAGGAATATTTCCTTTTCCCTTTCTTTTATGTTAGATTTTGTAAATATTGTATTAGGTTTTTATATTATGGTTTTTATATTGTAATTATTCTTTTTAGTATGTAATTGTATATTAAAGTTTTTAAGTGGAGGGCCCATTGTAAAACAACTCTGGTTGAAGGGCTACCCTCCTTAATAAAATGAAAATGAAGATGAAAAAAATGAAAAATGCATTTAAGTTTTGAATATCGGCTTCATACTTTTCATTTAAAAGCCTGCCAAATGCGTAGACTTTTTTTGACACGCCTGGTACAATAGTGATAGAAGCTCTAACGCCACTCATGCGAAATCTTCGTATAAAACTGTATAAAAATATCAATCGATCCAGACTCTTTCGTAGAATAGCTAAAAAGGTCTACTTCGCTCAAATTTAAAAAGGAAGGTCAAATATTTAATGCTGTGCCTGCCTCCATAGCTTTTTAGAATCTTTACATGGCCTTTTGTGAACTAAATGAATGCTAGATTTCAATTCTCTTTCTTTCGAATGTTTAGCTCAACCAAAGATCAAGCCTTCCAACAGTAAGTATAAATGTCTTATTGCTTTGTTTCAAAGTTTTCTTGCGTCGCTTTGAAGGTTCTATCTTTTTTTTATACATCAATTTAAAATCTTACAATAACAGAACATGGTTACAAGACGATACTACAAGGAGAATGAGAATACATTGCAACCCTGTGGCTTTAACAATTAACATGAAACATTTAACATTTACACGAAAATATTACAGCATAAACTACAAACTACGAAAAGAAATGAAATGATACAAAAATGATACAAAGGTTGGGAGGAAGAGAGGAAATCTCATTGAAATGACTTAAGGAAATCTTTTTGATGATTCGATGAACTCAAGTGTTGCTTTAATGATCGCTTTATTTGATTTAAGGCGTAACCTTTCATCACCATACAAGATTATTGAAACTAAATCCTCATTGGAAAGGTTCGACAAACCGCATGAAAGCAAAGTTGCTTGTACGTGGCTGAGGAGACTATTTCTCTGCAGATGGTATGAGTGGCAATGCAGCAAGAAATGTTCCGTGTCCTCAACGCCATCATTTATAAGACACATCGGGTTTAATGTGTCATTGAAATTATGCCTAAACTTGTGAAAATTAAGTGCACTTAACCCAACTCGAAGTTGTGTGAGAGTGGCTAGTCCTTTAGGATCATGAATACCAAATACTTGTTTTAGATCAAAAAGGTTCTATCTTCGTAGATTTGATACACTTTTGAATTCATATACTTGATAATAAGGCGAGAAGACTTCACAGTGAAATTTTCAGCTTGCAGTGACTTTACCAAGGCAGTCTTTAAAAGTTCTTTCATTCGGTTGTATTAAGGACCAATTATGTTTTGAAATAATTAAAATATTGCTTCTGCCAGCTAAACATTTTAGATCAAAAAGGACAAGGCTGACTTTGTTTTGTAGGAGAATTTATTTCACAGTTTTACCCATTTCATAATATTTGCCATCTTGTTATCCTTTTTAGTGCCAACATTCGGTGGAAATGCAAGAGGAGCAAGATGTGTCTTCCCATTCCGATACAAAGGAAAACTTTATAGTGCATGTACTAAGGCTAACCACAACAAGTTATGGTGTGCCACTACAGCAAATTATGACAAGGACAAGAAGTGGGGCAACTGCAAAATTACCAGTAAGGACTTTTATCATTTATTTCCAGAAATGAGTATCTTCCATTTTAGTCAGGAATACCCTGCAACTTCTCTTAAGCCGGATTTCCATTAGGCGGAATATTCCGCTCGCAGCGACCTTTTTCAGCCATCTGATTGGCTTGCGGAAAAGCGACGCCGCTCAATAGTAGAAGCCCATTCAACTTTCGAGCGGAAGCGTGCTTGCAAACAAAGGAAGATTTTGCTAGAGGAATTGTCCGCCTAGTGGAAAGTAGGCTTAAGTTGGTGAGGTGGTGAGGCTTAAACTTGAGGGTGATATAAAATTACCTCCCGAACCACGATGATGTTTGTGATCGAAAATCATATTATTTCCTTTCGAGTGGACCCCGGTACTGTTTGCATCACAAGCATCATCGTGGTTGGCCTAATGTAGACAAAGTTGGCAAATTTGGCAAAACCTAAAGTAAATAGAGAGGTGCTTAATATCCTTTTCCTTTTTCCTTATTATCTGTGATAGGACAGATGATTGCTGATTAATAGCACAGGAAAGGCAAGCATTGCTTGTCTCAGTACAGCACTTTTCTCTTTTCTCAAGCAACGTCAAAATAACGTAAATGTTTAAAGAAGACTCTAGCGTTGTGCTTCCATTTTTTCTACATGGTACCGAGTTTTTGTCTTATCAGTGAACAATACAATTAACCGTGCTTAAAGAGAGTACAAAGACCAGCCTTTGCAATCGTTTGTTGTTGTTTTTATTAATTTCGCACAGTCAGTTATTCTAGAAGCTGTGGAGAGCAAGTCGCTGACTTCGTGCAAAGCATGCTGGTCCTTGTGCTCCCTTTAAATTGTATACGATATTCAAACAGATCAATATGGTCCTTTGCAGTATTTACTTGATTTTGGATAACATCATACATGCCTTAATGTTATTTATTTTATCTTAGAACCAATAAAGCCACCGACGTTCCCAGCTGGAGGTAAGCCCTTGTTTTCATCCACCCTAAACTGTTCTGGTGTCAGAGGGATCAGCCTTACAACAGTGAAAGCAGTTTGCGTGTGCAGACACGGAGCCAGAAACAAGACGTTGTTATGCGACAGTAATGATGAGACTGACCAAAGAATTTGAATTTGACTACAACTTAAATGGGCTGGTTCACGTAATGTAAACAAACTTCTCTCGAAATGACGATTTTGCAGTATTTTTGATAGGCCATATCACTGAGATTTTCCACTATTTTTCTCAAAATGAAGGTGCTATTTTGAAGATGGTCTCTTGAGCTTCATGGAAAAACAAAAGAAACATTCATATGTTGTACAATTGCAGAGATATTGGTGGATTTTCGGAAAACAACTTTCGTATGGATTCACCCCATCGATCAAATTTGTGCAGAACATAATGGCCACGTATGGGCAACAATATAGATTATAGAGATAAGAGATTTGTTTACGGTTACGTTACCCTGCCCCTTTCAGTACAGATTCATTACAGGAAGTGTTAGTCCAATTTAATGGAATGAAGGAGAAATAGAAAGTCGATACATTAGAATTAACGTGACAAAGAGGCTGTTAGTAACGAACTTCTAATCCTTTATACCCTTGCATAGGAGTTACTTGACTGAGAGGTACCACTATCAATTCAAGAAGGATACGTAAAAATCAAAGGAGAAGTTCTAAGATCACAAATAACCAAGGGCAAGGTCTGTGAAACAAAATGTTTCAGGTTTCTGAAAAGACAAAACGATTTACCTTGAAGAATAGATTTTACACCTCAGCGTGCACTCATTCGGGTAAGAGTAACCGTAGGAGGCAAATCATTTTGGTCGGCTACGTTGATGATCTTAATTCTATTCTTGACGCTGTCAAATCACTTTTTCTATGAAATTCACCCTCGTTAGTCCACTATTCTGGCAAGCAGAAGCATATCCAGGGAACGCAACAGATGCATTTGCAGTTGTTCGATACTTTGGTCGTTCCCTTGTGGAAGCTCTGGTACTATTCGGTTTTTGTAGATGAATCAGACTGTAATTTTCTTCAAATTTCTTTATTTTAGTTGGACCCCCTCAATGGGCACGAGGAGATGGCAGTGGAGGCTCAGAACAGAACATTGGACGTGTCAAAAACAAGGAAGAATGTTATGCTAAGTGCTCGACTTTTAGGAGAGGTGGCGTCTTAGCTAATGGTGTTACTGTCGATACCAAAACAGGCACAAATTGCTATTGTGAGTTTGGACAAAAAGGCAGAAATGGAGCTCAACAATGGACCAATACATTTATCAAGAGACGTAAGTGATCCTCAGTTATAAAGTTTACCTATCTTAACGGGTTAGTATAGTGGCCAAGTGGCTTCCACAGTCTTCGTCAAGTGACTGAAGTTAAGCTTGGTCGAATGAGGTCAAACTCTGGATGAGTGACCTCGGAGGCCTGACCTCACAACTCACCTCGTCGTCCTTCGGAAGGACGTTTAACTAGGGATCCCATGCTTGGATGCGGCATGCACAGTGGGGCTAAGTTAACTTTCAGTAGCTAGGAATCCTGACAAGCTCACTCAAAACAAATTGAAAAACAGAACAAAAATGTTGGTCATGACATTCATTTGAAACCAGAACGAAGGATGAGTAGGCCCAAGAAAAGGAGTTAGAGGAGACAATGGTCTAAAGACTTTTCACTGCCTACTGCAATGATATTTATATTTCATATTTCATATTTAATTCTTTTAAGGAGGGTTGCCCTTCAACAAGTTGATTTTCAAGGGGCCCTCCGATAAAAACGTTAATTACAATATAATATAGAAATAAAAAGCTACTAATCAAATCAAACTATAAAACCCTATTTACAATTGTTTAAAAGTTATGTACAAAAATATTCAAAATTTACAATAAAGAAAAAAAGAATGAAAGGAATAGGGGTTCTGTTTCTAAATAGTTTTCTTGAAACCATACAGAGAGGTTGCTTGCTTCGACTCGGTTGACTGGCTATTCCATAGCATAGCACCTCTATAAGAGAAACATTTCTGGCCATTTGCTGATTTCTTCATCGGTAACCTTAAGTCGGTCCCCGTATTACGCAGACTGTAAGATGAGCAGAGCGAGTTTCTGATGAAGAGGTCACCAATGTATGGATTCTTATGTCACAGAAGATAGATATGGTTTCCGACCAGTGTCTGAGTTTCAAAAAGGTTCTTTGAGTTTCAAAAAAGTTAGACCCAGAAATTAGGAATATGTTAATAAGGGGTTTCTATAGGAACGAAAATTCCATGTTCATGATTTGTTTGCCACTGAAATTTAAATTCAATATGATTGTCAACTTCAGAAAAAGAATTTAAATTTCAGTGGCAATCAAATCATCGACCAGAACTGAACATGAAATCCTAAGTTAGGTAAATTGTTGTTCTTCTTCATAAGTTTTATCGATAAACTGTTTCATTAAAGTGATATTCATTTCATTTCACCGCCTTTGAGTTAACGGTTGACAACAGGCCTAGTCACTGCAGTCATTAGATTGATTCATGCACAAAATAGAATCCGCTTTGTGAGTCCTTGTTGATCAGTAGGAATGATGATTAGTCTTGGATTTTGCAGCTGGATTCAACTGTTTACTTTCATTGTTATTTGTTTAGACTAATATGGCAAAAATGGAACATTGTCGATCGTAAGGACAGAATGGTTTGATTTTTTGCATCTAAGCAAAATTTTCTTGCTGATAATTTAAGAATCTGCTTTATTTTGTTTTAGTTCCTGTCAAACCAAAGCCAATCAAACTATCAGGTAAGATACAATTATCTTTAAGCTATTATCTGCTTGTTATTCATTTTTTCAATTGCTGATTTATTCACTTTCTTTGACTACTCTCATCCGCGAGGTAAATTACGGACCACGGAGCTGCGGACCACGGAACAACGGAACCAATAAAGAAATACATTAAAGAAACCTCGCGGAGGAGAGTATTCTTTGACTGATATATTGAAAATTGCGTCTTGATTTTGCTCTTAAGCCTGGTTTTCATTAAATCGTAATTCATCGCTGACGTTTTTCTTACAGCAACGACGGTCGGCCACGCTTACTAAAATAGAGATCAAATGATAGATAGTATTGATGATATATCCGAAATACATATCATTGGAAAGAGCAGAGATTGTGCTTTCAGGCAGTTTATGTTAAATCTACTCAACTCTTACAATCCTTTTCAAATTTTGAATTATAATTGAGTTGTGCTTTTTCTCAAACGCCCTGTTTATTTAAATGTTATTCCTTTTAGGTAACGTTGCACGTGGTCGACCAACCCGCCAATCATCAACTGGATTCGGAGGTAGCTCATCGAGAGGTGTCGATGGAAACAGAAACTCGCAATGGGGAGGTGGCTCATGCACACACACAAATAAAGATAATAGGCCATGGTGGAGAGTAGATCTTGGTGGTGTACAACAAGTGAAAAAAGTGCAGCTGACAAACAGAGCAGATTGTTGCTGGGGTAGATTGAGACAGGTCGAGATCAAAGTTGGAAATGCTGATGGAAATCCAAATGCAAATGCTCTGTAAGTGTTCTTTTCCATGCTCTGAATTTGCTTTCAGGAAGATCCATAGAGGCATAGACATTTAAGATCAGGGAGACTCAATAGGAAGATTAATTATTATTTCACGCTGGTTTAACGACTTCTTGACTTCTGCTTTCATTGAAAATTCTTTGCGTCAAGGATTCACTTCAGATCAGTCCTTACTCATGTAGGTTCTTCTTAGCTCTATCTGTACAGCTACCCTCATTGAAATGCGCTGCCATTTGGTATCGTCTTTTTAATGTTATTTTGCTGGTAAATTGTATCTTCTAGTAGAATTTATACCGGGTGTCCCAAAAAATACTCATGTTTCGAAAATCTCCAAATTTTTGTTATCAAGACTAGCATAAAATTTCCTGTTTAATCTCTTTTATGAATGATCCAAATATGTTTTAAATGACAAATTTTTTGTCTTGCGTTAACTAAAGGGTATAAAATGGCACTTTGGAAACTCTTATTCTGAGCTGTACTCTTAAATCAACATAACGTTCTAGCCTAAGAGCCATATACTATTGAGTTTTCTTTAGTATCCTTCAAATCTATAATGATAGTTCGCGTTTCTTTCTGACATTTCTGACCACACTAGGGAAATTTATCTGGTCGTCATCCGTGCTTTTTGTAGTATGCTTCAAAACCAGGCCGCTCTAAAAGTGCTAAATTTGCGAACTGAAAAATTAATCACAAGGTGAGGTATATGTTGGAAAATAATTTGGTCTTTGATCTTCTTGCCAAAAAAGAAATGTCAAGATCGGTCATGCAATCAAATTTAGGTGGTTCTTCAAACAGGAGTATTTTTTCTCGGACACTCGGTATGTAAAAAGGCTAGGCTTATGACATGAAGTCCCATGTCTCCCTGTGCTCTTTGCTTTGATGATGGCTTTTCGGTCAACAAAGACTCGTAACATTGCTCTGACAAACGTGACCCTATGTAGGCCCAAACTCTGAATTTCCTAGAGTATCAATCAGATTGCTAGATTTGTGAATTACTATCGTTACGGCAAATGTGATAGAACTTTCGATTCGATTGAAGAACTGATAATATTCCCACGGGATTCGAGACCATGATTCGAGATTCAAGTTAGTGATTCATAAGTCCATGAAAAGACCTTCTGTAGAACAAATCTCATATGAACGAGTTTATTATCTAGAAATAAAATGTGGGCTGTTCCACGAAGATACAACGGTCGTACCACATCCTTTCATTATCAGCTAGTATTTAAGATCATTTTAACTTTTCCCCCTTTTTCAGATGCACATACCATCCTGGTGCTTTTGGTCGAGGTCAGACCAAGGCACTTGTATGCCCCAGACCAATGTCAGGACGATATGTCTATGTGATGCTGCGAGGCCGTGAATACCTTACCCTCTGCGAAGTAGAAGTTTTCGTCGTGAAAGGAGGTTAGTTATCAAATGATTTTGTCAGAAATATTTTTTTGGGGCGAAAAACTTTGCTGGATAACATCTGATACTTGATGATGATGATGATGATGATGATGATGATGATGATGATGATGATGATGATGATGATGATGATGATGATGATGATGATGATGATGATGATGATGATGATGATGATGATGGTGATGATGGTGATGATGGTGATGATGTTGATGATGGTGATGATGGTGATGACAGTTGTTATAACTGTGATTATGATCATAGTGATCATGATCAAGATGATCAAGGTGATCATAAATGATTGATGTCATGAGTTAATGAAGGTATTTTCCCTCCTTAGCTGCTCCTGCACAATGGCAAGTTGGAGATGGTATTGGAGGTAGTGAGGAGAGAATTGGTACATTTGCTAACAGAGAAATCTGCTACCAGAAATGTCTCAACCGAAGAAAGAATGGAAAGCTGGCTAACGGTGTCACTGTTGATAGTAAGACTCACAAAAGTTGCTTCTGTGAATATGGAATGAAGGGAAGGAACCGCAATGGAGCTTGGGTCAGTACCTTTATCAACAGAGGAAGACCTGCACCGCCAGTTCGAATGACAGGTATAAAATCAATCACTTCTTGCAGACTACCAGTTATCTCAAAAGTATATACAGATTTGTTTGCTCTATCGATGTGAACTTAGCTGTAATAAATCGCTAATCTCTCTCAAAAAGACTTTGCGGCTTCCAAAAGTGACCCTCTGAAAGATTCGCATGCTGGTAAAACTATCGGGTTGTTCTACAGGGTGTCTCAAAAAAATTGTCCGACATTTGATTAAATATTGAAAAATAAGGACAACATGAACAGGCTCATGGCAAAATAACCCTGTTCCTAAGATTATGAAATAATTTTAGAGACTAAGATCGTGCAAATCGGTTGCAAATTCACTGACTTACGAGCTCTCGAAGGTCAAAAATATGAGATAGCTGAAACCAGAGACGCCCAGATTACTTGTAATGCAAAAAGCTCAAAGACGGAGGTAAGAGAAGCTTATATAATGTCATACCTCTCGTTGATATCAGAGCAAACCAAATACGACTTCTAAAGTAAATCGTTTCTTGCGATAATTCTCAAAATTACTTAACATTGCATAGGTCCAAAAACAGTGGTTCAAAACAAAATCGGTGAGAGAGACTGAATCTGTTTTCTCAAAGCATCCATATGCTTGACAGTTAAGTTATGGAATACCTGTTTGAATCCTACTTGGTTCACCCTGAAACAGTTGAGAAATAATAGAAACGACGGCCTATGGGACTTTTACCAAAAATGCCATTTCGAGGCCTCTGGTTTCAGCTTTCGCACAAACTTAAACTTCAGAAGCTTGTAACCCCATGAATTTCTAACTGATTTGCAAGATCCTTGCGTCAAAAATTAATTTAAAATCTCTGGACAAGGGTGACTTGACCAAAGGTCCATTCAACGTATCATTATTTTTTAGTATTTAACCAAACGTCGAACAATTTTTTTGAGACACCCTATAAGTAGAGTGCCTGTGAATACAAGTGAATTATTTCCGAAGATGTTTGTATTATTTTTTGGTTATTGCAACAGATTCTTTTCACATCCTCTCTTTCAAAGAGTGTCCAGTTCAGATTACAGTGAGGCTTATCCTTTTTCAAAAGGGTATGGGAATTTATCGTACTCGTGGCGACATATCAGTTCAAATGATGAGTCTATTCTATATCCAAGTTATGCTTTGCTTTAGGTAACGTTGCACGTGGCAGACCTACAAGACAATCGTCAACAGGTTTTGGTGGAGCTTCAAGCCGTGCTGTGGATGGAAACAAGAACCCGAATTGGAATGGCCGATCGTGCACTCATACTAACCGACAAGGCAACCCATGGTGGAGAGTAGATATTGGAAATCCCAGCTACAAGGTATTGTCTTCTTACTTGTCTTATCACATCGGACCGGGTGTACCCAAAGAACCACTCCTGTTTGAAAAAGCACCAAAATTTGATTGCATTGCTGGTCTTCAAAGTTCATTTTTTTAGCCGTTACATTAAAGATCAAATCAGTTTTCCAGGCACGGCTTGTCTTGTGATTGGTTTAAAAATTAGTAAAGTTAGCTCTTTTTAGGGCTACCTAATTTTGAAGCATACTGCAAGCGTTACTCAAAATTAACAGATTGATTTGTTTTCTGTATCAACCATATCTGACCTTGGTGATTGTGGTTTGAAACACTCAATACTCCGCCCCTTGTTTATCTTTGTTGTTATTTCAGATATGACAACCTTGTTTGGTACGAAGGTTGTTCATTACGTAAACAATTAATTTTGGAAACAATAGTTCAATCAGTGGTGTTGTTGTTATTGCTGGAGTATGATTATCATTATGATGTCACATGACGTCATGTAAATCAAAAGAATGTTAAAAGGTCATAAAACTTGACTTTTCGTAAAAAATTGGAATATATAGATCAATTTTATACATACATCAATATATATTTTATACTATGTACTATTCTACATATAGTATAGTGTATATTATACTATATATAGATCAATACGTAGACCGAAATGTTTAAACGAATATGTTTTTTCTGAGTACCTATTTCTATTCAATACATATTGTGAATGAGCTTTTGAGAATATCATGGTTATTTTCACAATGATGGCGTTTTCTTCTTATCGACAGAATTCTGGGGAAGTTTTGATAAAATTCTTGTCTCTGAATTAAAGATTTATGTCTCTCTTTTCTGGTTTACTCTAGCAGCGAAGCGGCAGCTGCACTACTACTACGTTTAGGGCTACCGGGCTGTAGTGCTACGTGGCCACGGGGCCATGGGGCTACGACTTCGGTAAATCTTTAGTCCTGTTCAATTTTCATTCACCTTTTTATTTGTTCAGGTAAGAAAGGTGAAGCTAACAAACAGACAAGATTGTTGTTGGGATAGACTAAGAAACGTTGACATCAGAGTTGGAAACTACGATAATAATCCAAACAGAAACCCAAGGTGAGTGGATGGAAAATTGTGGTGAAAATTCATAAGAAGATTAAGAACAGGATTAAAAATTTAAAATTTGTTATTCTGTTTTAAATGTGATCTGAAGCGAAAATTTTTATTGATGTAGATGAATAGCACTGTTGAACGATGAAGAATGCCATTAAAATTTTTTTGATACTTTGTTTCATCTTCGAGTTATCTACTACTTTGTACGATTGGCTGATGACGTCATTTTGTTTGCAAAAAGTACGAGAAAGTATACAAGGTTGACCACGTTTCCAAAGGGAAATAAAGTCAACGACTTTTCCTTCAAATGAAATGCCTTTCTAAAGGTCACATCAGTTGATGAAACAATGTTTGTTGCATTTATTCTGCTCAGCTGAAATGTCTCCTAAAACTGTAACCATCCAAAGATCAGATACAGCTTCTTTCCATATAGAACCCTAATAATTTGCAAACAAAATGACGTCATCAACTGACACTTAAAATCATTGGATAACTTAAAAATGAAATGAGATATCAAAAAAATTTCTACAGGATTTCTCATCAATCAACAGGGCCCTTCATTTGCATCAATAAAAAATTTCGCTTCAGATCACCTTTAAGGGTACCTGGAAGTGTTTTATCAACTTACGATATTAATGTATGTGAGTCGATATGGTTAAAGATTGTACCAGGCCAAGTTGATAACGTAGCGTAGCCTATTGTATTTGATAAACTTTGCACGTGTCGTTTCATTTCTTAGCTAAGGAAACATGGGTATATAGGCGTTTTGTTTAGCCTATTCATACAGGCCACCTGACATAACTATTTCTATTCCCTTTAAGTATTACAGAGAGAGAGGGATTGACAAGCATTTCATAGGGCATACTACACACTAGTTTCTCCTAAACTTTTACTTGTGTTCATTTACCAAGGTAGATTAACGTATTTGCCTGTCTATTTGCCAGATGTGGCTACCACCCCGGACAATTCGGTAGAGGTCAGACGAAAGAGATTGCTTGTAGCAGACCAATGCCTGGTCGCTATGTCTATGTTACACTCCGAAGAACTGAATATCTTACCCTCTGCGAAGTCGAAGTCTACGCACAGATTGGAGGTAGGATTTGTAGTTTTTCTAGATTTTAAGCAATTTTCTTCAAAAATTAGAAAGATCACTTTGCTGGGGTCTCTTTCTATGGTTAAGCATTCTTTGATGAAAGAGCACTGGGAACATCCACGCTTTTAAATTAAAGACCCTGTGCTCCCCATGATCCTTTGTATGTGCACAAACCAGCAAACATCACAGTTACTGTAAACAATGCACTTTGACCAAATAGCTCTAAGGAGAAAAGCTGCCCTAATTCTTCAATTACTTTTGGGAAGGTCTTTTGTTTGAGTTCAAAGCGATGACTTTCACAACTTACATTTGAAGGTTGAAACGACAATAAAGCCTTGCGATTACTAGGCCATATTCTTTTTCATACAGCACGAAATTCATTTTCAGACCAGGAAGGATCATGGGGAGCACAGGGTCTTTAATTAATGCATCTTGATTAACGCCCCGAATCGCTGATGGAAAAGTGGAATAAGGCTGATGATCAACAGTTGACAAAGCTTCAAACAAAACACAACATACATTTCAAAGCATACATTGAAAAGACCAGTGCTAAGTTGAATAATTTGATCATAACAATGAGCCTAGCTACTAACTGAAATTGTGGTTGCCAGCGTCCATAAGCATACGTTGACATGAGGTTGGCATTATCCTTTCCTTTTGTATATAGCGCACCGATGCAACAGCTTAAATTGAAGACAAATGCTTGAGAGATGCGTTCTTTGGATGCCTGTTTTCATAATTCTTACACTTTCTTGCAGAAGCTCGATTCTGTTAGTGAGACCCTCATACTGGCTTCCACAAAGTTGATCAACTTACCATTTTTCTTTAATTAGTTCTCATGGTCCCTCACAGACAAAATCGGTTAGGGTTTGTTTTCCTTGTTTCAAATCATGTGACCAAACTCTTGGGTCATTTCAGTACTACTCAATTTTTGGCGTTCATGTCACAAGTTTTGATGGCATGAAATATGTCGAAGAAACATTTTACCAAGAGATTGATCACTTGACTTGAAATGGGTTTCAACAAGCCTTTGCCAATTATAGCCGATCACGTCCATTTTATCTTCAGCTTCAAATGGGGCTTAAAACTTGATGGACAAAAGGGCTTTCATGTATGTTTTTTTGGTTTCTAAAGCGGGCTCTCGTTAAGGCCCATTTCCACTTCATTCGGATATATAAGATACGCTGATGTCATATGGGGTAGTGTATCCAACTCCAAAATGGAATCATTACAGCGTTTTCAAGACAGGGCCATTTCGATAATTGACACTGCCAGGATAAAGGATGACTGGTCGAAGAATTTTTTACAAGTTAAACAACTCATTACGTGTGATCGATCAGCCATGACATATAAGATCATGAACAGGCTATGTCCAGAAAACCTTTGGAATAAATTTCAACGGAAATCTCATTACTCTAACTATAATACTAGATTTTGTGAGAACCTTCAAATCCCAAAGTATAATCTGGAATATTCTAAAAAGAGATTTTTTTACACAGCTCTGAAGGCTTGGAACGAGATTCCTATGAATATTAGGGAGCTCCCTACCTTGTATCAATATAAAAAAACAGTTAAAAAGTCATTTGATGAGCTGAAAACCAATGCAAACAAGGCCCCCCTGGAAGATCAGCAGTAGTTTTCTTTTTTTGTTTTAAAAATGATTGTAATTAGATTTATGTTTTTTTTTTAGCTAAAGTTATTTTGTTGCTGAAGGATCTCGGTGTATAAAGAATTAGAAATAGAAATAGATCTCGAATTTCGCAGCCGATCTACGATTTCCTAATTGCAATCGCCTTACGAAATCAATCACACTGCCAAGACGCTCGGATAGTCGCTCATTTCAAATCAGCCAATTAAATTACTTGAATCTGTTTATGATACGTGCCACGAAAGAACAATAGTAGCGGGTCTGTTTCCTCTATCGGATGTATTATCCTGATTGGCTTCTTTTGTGCGAGACTTTTCAGTTCGGAATCTGAATTCTGATGAAAATCGAAACCTCCGATCGTGCAAACATTCGGATGCGATTTCCAAACGTTTGCATCCGAATGCTGAAGAATAGATTCAGATACGCAATCCGAAATCCGAATGGGGTAGAAATGGATCTTTAGAGAGGACAGGTTATGTAATTCAGCTTGGTTCTTTTCTTTTTCATACCCGCCTGGCATTGGGGTAGAAATGGGTCGTCAGAGAGGACAGGTTATGTAATTCAGCTTGTTTCTTTTCTTTTTCATATCCGCCTGGCATTCAAGCAATGGCATTCTGAATCATTCTACTCTGTTCGTTTTCAGGTAAGCGTGGAGAGATTGAGATGCCGATCTTCGAGGATGATGACATTGATGACAGCGATGATTGGGATGATGAAGAGTTCCATAGTGATACATGCTCAGTGAAGATCTAAAGAGTTAGAAAGACATCATTCTCAGGTATATATAGGCCATTGTAAAAGAGTATCAATGCGAAGGTAAAACTTGTCTGAACAATTTTTGAGAACGTTGTGAGTTATTTATGTTTGCTGGTAACTGAAAGTTTTTACTGGTGTCCTAAATTGGAATTCTCCAACTACACTGCTTAAAACTTCTGACCAGAAGAAGGCAAGTCATTCGATCATTTTGTTGTCATTCTTTCATCGTGTGGTTTATTTGAATGTTTAATCCGAAGTGTTTGTTGCAGTGCAACTTTGCCATGGTTGAGCTTTTTTGGTATTGAGTGCTTGAACAGTGCTTTGTTGACCACCACAAAAAATTTTCAAGCCTTTGTCCAGTTTTGATGTTGTACTTGAGTCAAATTGGAGCCAAACAGCAAAAGTGTATCAAGCAATTCTCTCAAAAACTTCTCAGACAGATTTTGGAGTTTTGTATCTTTATCAATCTTGTGTGTCATGAGGAAGGAAAGCGATCTATATATCCCTATTTCTAATGGTTCCCACTTTGTAAGATGTGTAAACTATTAACTTTATATTACATAGTATTGCAGGAAGTTTTCGGAAATTTCCATCGAAACATATGTCTGGACATTTCCATAGAATATTGTACCAGCCAGCTTTCATGGTGAAGTTGAGCATAAGTAAGCCTCGACGGGATAACTAAAGAGCTCCAACTTATTGAAAGTTGGCAAAATGTGGTTATGTTTCTGATCTCTAGAATTTTTGTCAAACTTAATTCAAAGACTGCCGTTGTTCCTATCCAGCCAGAAAGAGCTGATCAAAGGACGACTTGCAAGAGAAGACGAGAATTCCCGCTTGTTTAGGCCATTTTGACAAATTTGACCCACTTTTTCATAGTAATATTATGAGTCCCTGTTGACTAAGTGATATCAGCAAATCAAGAACGTAGGGAAACAAGGGACGAAAAGACAAAATTTTACCTTTGAGCCAGGGAAATTTGGTTAGAATTAAAAGCTTAAAATTCTTATGAAAATTTTAAGTAAATTTTGATTAGAAATTTGATGTAATTTCCTGAAAATTTATGAATGCTTTTCAAAGATGAGCTCTTGACATATGAGATTGATGAAGATCTAGTAAAGTTAAAGTGAAAGAATGTTGAAATAAAGTTATTAAACTGAGAATGTCAGGTCAAGAATTAAATTGCTTTAAGATAGAATTACTCATTTAAGAGTAAAGTTTTTAAAGATCAATATTTGGTCAAAATGAAATAGTTGTAGTTTTAAACGATATGTAAAGAAATATAAATTAGATTGTTGCCTATTTTAAGTTTTCACAAAGACACTTTTATTCTTTATTCGCATCTATTTAAATGTAAAGTGTAAATTATTCAAGCTTGTAAACGCACTTCATTAAATTCATCTCTGTTCTTGCGTTTGTTACGTCGAAGAAGTTTGAGCTTTTAGAGGCATTGATTTTGGTGCATGCTTAAACAGTTGGACTCCGAAATAAGTATTGTTTTCAAATATCATAACTTCCAAACGATTGTCTCCATATTCATAAAACTATTTCGATGGGTAAAGATCTGACCTGTACTTTGTTGTCTTTTTCTCACAACGGATGGGCCGAAAAACTGTACAGGCGTTGGTAAAATAGTGCCTGGAGTTTTAAATAGATTTGAGATAGCCCCCCCCCCCACTTATTCATGTTTTCTGGTATTTTATGAGTACTGAAAATACATGTTAATTCGACTTAAAGGAAATCTTTTGTTTGCAAAATGCTACTTGATCAGATCCTGTTTTCTCGTGTTTTATGAGTAATGAAAATACAGATAAATTCGACTTGAAGGAAATCTTTTGTTTGCAAAATCCTACTTGATCAAATCATAAAGAATTTTCATACAACGAACAATGCAAAAGTACATTTTTTCACGAGAAGTGGATTTCACCCGCATGTTTATTGCCATTATAGAATCGCAAGTCTTTGTGATAATTGTAAAGAAATAATTTCCTATTACACTTGCGACAGGCTAAATGGCCTTTCGTCTTGTTCTGTTTCAAAGATGCGTTACGATATGATCGATTGTTTTAGGCCTTTTTCAGCCGTTTTACGACAAATATGTTTTCGTAAAGTTGAATTTATCTATCTTTCCTTTGCTTGTAAGAATGAGGGGGAAATGACAGAAATATTTCAGTCTTTCTGTTATGAAGGAAAATAGACGATTACGCTAAAGATGGCGGCGAGGAACTTTTTACCAAGATGCACTGCGTTCTATTTACGAATCCTTAACGACTCTATAGGAATTCGATTAAAGAACGCAGTGCATCTTGGTAAAAAGTTCCTCGCTGCCATCTTTAGCGTAATCGTCTATTCTATTCATTCAGACCTATCTATTATTCTACGTATTATAATTTTTAAGACGCTGGGATTTTTTTGGCGCTGCCGGTGTAAGGAGAAAGTTGCTTTAGTATCCATTAAATTTTATTAGAGAAACAGATGATCAAAACAAGACAACTTTATACGCAATGCCTTCGCTTCGATTTCTTCAACGTAATAATTTATCGTCAAAGTAAGAAAATTCTTATCAATTACCTACAGATTTATGAAATTAAAAGCCTCAGATGTCACCCGTCAAATTAAAGTTGCATTACAATCATATGAATCCATTGTTTTTTCTTTCAAAGTAATTACACGTTAAAGCTCAATATTAAAGCAGAAATATATCATTAAACGACATCTTTCCTATTTGTCTTATTTTAAAGAATAAACAATATGTACTTTATTGAATGTAAATACTTGTTTGATTTCTCAGTTGCTAATCTGCTGACAGCTACCGGGGTGAATCATAGGTTTCAAATCTTTAAAATAATGGGTGTAAACTCTTTGACCTATTTCTCTGAACTGAAAGGCTTCAAAGAAACTTGAACTATTTTACAGTAAATCTGCCGTAGCACTTTTCTGAAATCTTCAATATTTTCAGAATTACAGTGCTTTTCTTCTTTTTTAAGAACTCAAGAAAATTAAAAAAAAAAAACTTAAAACTATCGTTATTTCTAAACGGGTTGACAAAAGATTAAATAATCTTAAAGAAAACCATAGTTTATGGATGCCTACAATATGGTATCAAGCAAAACTCTTTCATTCTACCAGTTTTTGATTTAGAAATTTGATGACGTCACATCATAAATTGAGCTGAAATTTAATTTTGATAGATATTCAAGATTTCTGAAAAGTCCAAACGGTAGAATCATAGAAAAGTGGCTAAAGTTTCTTTCAAGTCATTCAATTTAAAGAAATAGGTCATTGAATTATACAACGGTCTTTTTTCATCAATTTAAAGATTTGGAACCTATGCTCCGGAGTGAATCATGAAAGTGTATGTGGTTGAAAGCTTGTCACTTTCGAGTTTCATTTTATTTTTCATTTCATTTCAGTCTATCAAGGAGGGAGGCCCTTCACCCTAGTAGCTGATTTTCAAGGGGCCCTCCGCATAAAAACTTACAATAAAAATTGGATAAAAGCACCTAAAAGCTACTTACAATAAACATACAAAACTAAAAAGTAAACCTAACTTTCAAAA
Organism: Aurelia sp. 3 sensu Dawson et al. (2005); assembly: GCA_964020215.1. Lineage (NCBI taxonomy): Eukaryota > Metazoa > Cnidaria > Scyphozoa > Semaeostomeae > Ulmaridae > Aurelia > Aurelia sp. 3 sensu Dawson et al. (2005). The sequence goes on from OZ026593.1 coordinate 2,928,460, forward strand.
GTAAAAGAAATTTAAATAAAATCAATAGACTGGGAAACTTCTCCAACGATAAAGCAACCAGGGTAGTCCCTGTCCCTGCGCGCGACCCCGCCAAACCGACAACGGAGATCCCAAAAGTAGGTCTCCATCGCCGATTCAGCAGCAATCAAGCTTGGAGACCGCCGGCCGCGGCCAACCACTCGACCGCAAGAAAAGTCCCCCAACCTATCAGATATGTTGTTTGAACACAGCAATGAAGTCATTTATCAGATTGCTAGAGCAACAGCTGTGCAGTTAACATGTTCACTTAGACTACGTTCACGCGATGCCAGTACATTGCGAAAACGGTCAAAAATGTGACTGTAGCAAAATTTGAGCTAGCGTTCACATGGTGCCGGAGCAATTTAAAAACGGTAGGAAATTTGACTGTGAAAAACTCGTTGCAAGACTCTGATGCCAAAAAATGTACCTGCACTCCAAGAATCGAGGAGTATCGTTCCAAAGCGTCGAAAATTGCTCTGTTTCATCACTTTCGAGTGTTCACGCGATGATGTTTCGAAATGTGCCTGTAAGAGTTCCGTTTTCAAAATCTACCGTTTTCAGAATCTGCGTGCAAAAACTGTGCAGTTTTCATGTGAACGGGAGGCCTATCTGTTACATTTTTCACTGTTTTCAAAATGTGCCGGCATCGTGTGAACGCAGTGTTAGATAAGAAATTAATTTTGTCATCACTCGTATCGTTCTCAAATTACACAGTTTCGGATTCTCAAACTAAGAAATGAAATACTAGTTTCAAGAGCAAAATGTCTTGAAGCAAGCACATTTGTACTAGTCCGATAAAATACGGTAGTAAAATGGCAGATGCGAAAAACGAAAAATAGTCTAAGTAATTGGCACACTGAGGCCTTTCAAACCTATTTTTCCTTCTTCCTGGAAGTAACAGTTTTTGACGACGAATTTCCTCGTTTTAAGAATAGTAATTTTGCCTTTTTCTCTGCCATATATCACCAACCACGTTTCAGACTGACTCAAGCAACTTCTCAAACTCTCCGTTGAAGCATGGTTGAAGGTTGACTTATGCAACAGCGTAAAAAGCAGATAATTGAATCTACAGCTCCTCCACAGGAGGCACACAAGCGGGGCAATATTTGTTGTCACACCCTGTATATCCTAAGAAAGAGACATTGTCAGTTGCCTTTCTGACTTTTAACAAATGCGCGCATAATGTTGTCCTGTCTGTTCAACCATGAAATAATCTTCAACGTACAAGAAGAACAACAGGTATACACACTAAAACAGTGAAGAATTTATTTCTAAACCTGACATGTTCATTGGGCATAACAAGTACCATTTGCAAATGTCCATTGTTAATGCTTTTAGGAACGTGGCCTAACTAACTCTAAATGAATGAGAAAGGCTACACTGAATATCAGCAATGATTTTATGATTTTATAGTACCGGCTGTCACAAAAGATGTTGACACATTTGGTGGGCTGTGAAATAAAAAGTACGAGGCCAATATTCAAAACTGAAATGTTAATCTATCAGTCACAGGCTAACTTAGATGAGAAAATTGTGTTTGGTAAAATCACTCGTTATTTAGACCCTGAAATTGGGAAAATGCTGGAAAGGGGCATGTTTGCGAACGGGAATTCCACATTCCATTCTGTTCCATAATTCATATGCCATTGAAGTTAAATTCTATTTCTGATACTGACAATGTAAACTTCGATGTTACATAAATCATGGACCAGAATGGAACGTCGCATAAATTTTTCTTATTGCCGGGTCTTAAACATGTGTGATTTTACCAAACAAAATTTTCTCATTTAAGTCAGCCTTTGACTGATAGAATAACGTTTTAGTTTTGAATATCGTTCACATACTTTTTGCTCTGGCGCTTTTTCAACATTGTAAACTTATGAAAATAAATTGCAATGCACTTAAAGTGGTTTCTAATCTCCTGGTAAATTGCGTGGGATAAAGCTTAACCCTATTACTGTAGGGTCACACGGTAGCTCACATTCCTGTAGGGGGGGGGGGGAATTTTTTCCCCGCCGTGAATAATGCCTCTAATTCAATAAATGTTTGGATTATTACGAAGTTATTGATGAAATACGTCACATATAGTTGAAATATTAGTACTATGTGGACTTTATCTCATTTTTAACCACATTTTTCGCATGTTTTCAATGACGTCATGATTCAGTCACACATGACAAAAATGGTCTTAACTCACGTAAAAACAGCTGCTGAGGCTAAATTTTTAGCTTATCTTAGTCCTCTTTCTATTAGCTTTCGAATGCTATACCACACAACAGAATTAAACAAAAATTTATTTTTCCAAAAAATTGGGTCACATGATTGATGACGTCATAGTTATGTCACGTGTCAAAAAAATTTTTTCTTCTAACCATAATAATGAGGACCGATGAATTTTAGTCACATACCTATGAGGATTTATCAATAAAAAATTGCCTTGTATATCAAAAATTTAAAAGTTTTGAGGGTGGGGAAAAATTCCCCCCCCCCCCTACAGGAATAGGGTTAATCCATCTTATACAGTGAAAACCAGCGTATAAGAATCTACAATTTTGCAAGTCAGCTCGAGGCTTTCAGGAAATTGGGTATATAGTGCGAAATGAGGCTGTTTAGGTTCTTAACTTGATTCTTGTTTCATTTAGGCCTTTCAGGTATTTCTTTAGTTCATATTGAAAATTCAAGCCTATTATTTACTGTCAGTTAATAGCACCTGAGTTCAGGAGATCTGATTCACAACACATGTTTTGCGGAAGAATTGGAAATTTTATAGAATACAATGAAAATCTTTCAAACATCTTTAGAGTTCTTTGCAAACAAGCACATATGGTACCATCAGTCTGTATAGGCTCAATCACATAGCAACTGGAGTTTTCATCTATTTTGATGATCTCTACAGATAAGAGCCTACCTCAAATTTAAGGCTTTATGGGTTCTAATATAATCGGGGGTCAGATACCAAAATTTCAGCCTGTAGGTTCTTAATTACTACGTTCTTATACGCGGGTTTATTATATGTTAAGATTTACAAGGCGACTTTCTCAAAGTAAACTTATATCATTGACATTAAATTCAACAGACCAATTGCTTTAAATCTTTTAAGTGCAAGATCTTAAACTGATAATTCTAACATTGACTCAGCTCAATGATTTACAACAGTTCCAGGTTATAGAACTGTCATTCCGCTCAATACACTACCTGTTAAGCATACAATGTGGCCTCTAAGCTTTTGAGAGAATCATTGTTTTCCCATTGTTTTTGATGTCATTGTTCATTGTCTTCAATTGATTGTTTATCATGTAGGCAATGGGTCGTGTGGTTGCGGAATTTCTCCTACTTGATCTATGTTCATGGAATCGACCCTTGTGACTATTACTACATGCAGAAACTGTCATTTTGAAGACGGGGTCTTAATTTATGCATGCTTTTCCCGTGGGCTAATACAGCTCTCCTAGTCGTATGCCATTGTCTCTACATTGGTTAACACCGCTCTGAAGCAGGGCGAAAATGGAGCTGAGAGATAAGAGGTATTTATTTGATAGTTTATTTTTGAATTTTCTTTCTTTAGCCAGAACAATCTAGACCTTTTGAGAAGTCCATTGTTCTGCAGAAAGAATGTTGCAAAATTAAGTGGGATACCTTCTTCACAAAACGAGATGAGCCGTTAGCCGTGAGTTTCATAACCACGATTGCTTTCTAAAGTTTTGTTGGTAGCAAAGTCTGCGAGACTTTTTGTGACCGTCTTTGAGAAGCTAAATTTTCAGATTGTGACTAAGTATTACTTACAACACATTTGATATTGAGAAGCTTGTCCAGTGTGATCTTTGAGTTATAAAGAAATGGAGTCTGTTGAGATCAACATTGCCGGGTAAGTCTAAAAAATAGTAACAATTTTAGTGGGCTGTAGAATATAACGTATGCTGCCGATATTCAAAAAACCTTATGTGAAATGTTTATCTATAAGTCAAAGGCTAGCTTAAATGTAAAAATTTTGTTTGTTAAAATTACTCATCTTTTAGACCAAGAAATTAGGAAGATGCTAGTATGGGGTTTTTATGAGAACGAGTTTCCGCATTCGATTCTTGTCCATTTCATGAATCAGCCGGTGGTGGTGAAATGAGTTCATAGTTAACGCCTGGGATGTTTACGTACTGAAACGAAATATTTAGGCTGTACAATTTTCCCATAACAAACATAGAATTTTATAAAAAACTTCTCAGTTGCTTTCATAGCAAATAAACTAAAAATTTAAATGTCACTGAAGTTTTAACGTGTCATCAAAGTTAAACACCATTGAGTTATGTAATCAACTGCAGGGTATTTTATTAACAATGTATTCTTAGCCGTACTAACACTACAAAATTGCTTTGGATCTCTATGCTTACACAGAATGAATGAAATTGGGAAAGATATGATAACTTATAGATAATATGAAGCTTAGAGCGTAGAAGACTAATATAACATAAATATAACAAAAAGCATATGATAAAACATCTGATAATAAAGCTATAAAACGTTTGATATAAAGTAAAGTCAACACTAAGTTTGTTAACAATTTTTTTTATTGATTCCTTTTCTTGGCCAAATTTGCCATCTAAGCAAGCTGGCGTTTTGTGTGAACTAGCAAATTCAGCTAAATAGATATCATGGCGGTAAGATAGAATCAAAACTCTAAGCTGGGGCCAGTTTCATAAAGGTAGAAATGAAGGCACTAGAACTAACGAATTGAAGAAGGATTCTTTGAAAGGTCGAAATTCTAGGATCGATGGAGATGTGCTAGGTACATGTTTACTTGAATGAAATTTCTTAGATAAGAAATTTTAATAAAGTTTACAAATACTGCATGTTATCAAATATTGCGTAACCTCATGCACACTGACGCAGTTAAACCAGCTTTATCTAAACCTGGCTGAATTTCAACCGATCAAATGCGTTCAATTTGATTTGTTGGATTTACAATCAGAAGGGCCCATTCGATAACATGGTTCAGTTTAAGGTTTGTTTACGTTGCAAGTGTGAATAAGTTATGAACCAAGTTCTCGAATGTGACATTCTAGTTACTCAATAATACAAATCAAATGCATTTCATTGGTTGAAATTTGACCTGATTTATGTAAAGCAGTTTTAACTGCTTCAGTATAAATGGGGATACTATTAATAAGGTTATGGAAAAGAGAAAGTGTATATTTGCTTCATGGTGTTTTCCTGGTATTAGGTATTAAATGTACATGCTGGTCTTTGGTCTTGTTTTTACAGGAGGGATACTTGATCTTACCAAGGGTCATATTAAGAACTAAGAAGATCTGTATAGAACGATATTTGTGTACATTTTGTAGAATATTCGAACGTGCAGAAAAGCGATGGAAGCTCTAACGCCATTCAGTCAAATCTATCTTACATATAAAGATGTTTAAACATACCGTCAGGTCTTTGTTAGAACACCTTTGTTGGAAGAACTCTTTGTTAGAAAAGCTAAAAGATACAAACAATTGTCCATTGTAGCTTCTCACATTTTCAAACTATGCATCATATTGCCTTTCATATAGGAGGAATATTGATGACTGTCTCTTCATTTGCATGTAATCTTTCTCCAGGAACTTTCGGCGGATAGCCTATATCCTGCTGTTGGTTCTCGTACTTGGCTACATCGCGGATGCTGAAAAGGATGCAAAGGATACAAAGGAAAAGGAAGTAAAGAAAGACCATAAGAAACATGACACCCATAAGAAACATGAGACAAAGGAACACAAAGATCTCAAAACTGCGAAGCCGCATAAAAAGGCGGAGATCGATTTCACTAGCAGCGAGTTCACAGATTCGGATGCGTCCGATGATGTTCAGGAGGATGACACCGCTGAACAATGTAAGTCATTTTCGTAGACATCGACCAAGAGGGGATCATCGAGTGAAAAAAATTAAAATTGAGTTCAGTGCGTTCACACGATGCCGGCACAGTTATAGGCCTGTAGAGTAGGATTGCTCTGTTCACTTGTAAGCAGCACCTCTTCCTGTGCAATCTAAACACAGCAGAATTTGAAAACGAAACTTTAACCGGCACAATTTGAGAAGGGGATGTGTGGACACTCGAAAACAATGAAAACAGGACACTTTTCAACGCTTGGAGAAACGATTCTTTCGACGTAGATACATTTCTCTGTTTTCAAGTCCTAGCCTCGTTGTTGCAAATATTGCAGCGAGTTCATCGCTGTCAAACTTTCTACCGTTGTCAAATTATCTCAATGTCCTGTCGACGCTAGCTAAATTCTAGCATCACAACGATTTTTGCCGTTTTCAAATTGTGCCGGCATCGTTTGAACATTGTCTTGTGTGAACATTATATGAACATTGTCTTGCATTATATGAACGTGGTCTAAGTCAGAATCTAGAGTAAGAATTTTATTAACCGGTCTTGGAAAACATATCATTATATTGCTCGGACGTAAATAGATTTCCAACGTCACTCTTTGATTGCTTCGGTGAAGGCACCAAAGAAATGACAGAGAACAATAGACACGTATCTAAAACAATAGCGTTTTGATGTTTGTTTACAACTTGGTGACGGAACCCCTTGAGGCAAAGAACCATGATGATGCTAATTTTAATGCCTCATTGTTCTAAATCGAATTTTGATTGTCCTCGTTGGATTTTTAATTGTTGTAAAGCTCTTGTTCGCAGCATTAGACAACGAACAAGCTAACAACAACGTATTTTTATGTCTCATTGTTCTCAGTCAATCGTCTGTTGTTATAAACCCTATCGTTTACAGCATTAGACAAGGAACAAACTGACAACAAAGTATTTCTATGTCTCATTGTTATCAATCAATTGTTCATTGTTATACACCTTATCGTTCGGATTGAACAACGAACAAGCTGACTACAAAGCTTTTTATGTCTCATTTTTCTCAATCAATTGTTCATTGTTATAAACCTTTGTCTCACAGCATTAGACAAAGAACAAGCTGACTACGATGATGAAGAAATCGAGAATCCGGAGTACAATGACACCGAGGATAATGAAGAAATTGATCTCTCGGGAGGCGAAAGCGAGCAGTCAGATGAAGTCGACCTTAGTTTTGATGACGAGAGTGAGAAAAACTATGATGATTATGATGACGATGAAGACTCCGCAGCCGAAGAGGATGATGATGACAGTGACGCAAATTTCACTGAAAGCGATGATGAGGAAGTGATGAGCGATCTCAGTCATATCAATGATTACAGCGATGATGATGATTATATTGATGATGATCTCGAGGACAGTGAATCAGGTAATCATGATTAATCATACAATCGTGTCTAGTGCTTTAGTTAAGGTAGCTTTATAGTGATGCTGGAGAAATGATGAGTGATCTCAGTCGTATCAATGATTACAGTGATGATGATGATTATGTTGATGATGATCTCGAGGATAGTGAATCAGGTAATCATGATTAATCATACAATCGTGTCTAGTGCTTTAGTTAAGGTAGCTTTATAGTGATGCTGGAGAAATGATGAGCGATCTCAGTCGTATCAATGATTACAGTGATGATGATGATTATGTTGATGATGATCTCGAGGATAGTGAATCAGGTAATCATGATTAATCATACAATCGTGTCTAGTGCTTTAGTTAAGGTAGCTTTATAGTGATGCTGGAGAAATGATGAGCGATCTCAGTCGTATCAATGATTACAGTGATGATGATGATTATGTTGATGATGATCTCGAGGACAGTGAATCAGGTAATCATGATTAATCATACAATCGTGTCTAGTGCTTTAGTTAAGGTAGCTTTATAGTGATGCTGGAGAAATGATGAGCGATCTCAGTCGTATCAATGATTACAGTGATGATGATGATTATGTTGATGATGATCTCGAGGATAGTGAATCAGGTAATCATGATTAATCATACAATCGTGTCTAGTGCTTTAGTTAAGGTAGCTTTATAGTGATGCTGGAGAAATGATGAGCGATCTCAGTCGTATCAATGATTACAGTGATGATGATGATTATGTTGATGATGATCTCGAGGATAGTGAATCAGGTAATCATGATTAATCATACAATCGTGTCTAGTGCTTTAGTTAAGGTAGCTTTATAGTGATGCTGGAGAAATGATGAGCGATCTCAGTCGTATCAATGATTACAGTGATGATGATGATTATGTTGATGATGATCTCGAGGATAGTGAATCAGGTAATCATGATTAATCATTCAGTTGTGTTTAGTACTACAGATAAGGTAGCTTATTGGTTTCAAATCAGAGTTTGAGACCTTGCTTTGTTGCTGATAAGCGATGTGCTCGAATTTTTCTTCTTCTTAATTATTTATCTATCAGGCAACACATTTAACTCGTTTATAAACTTAGAAAAATTTTGAATTAAATTCTAGCGCCATTTATTTCAACACTGACCATGAGTGGTGGGACACTAGTAAATTAGATTAGGTTAATTTAGCTTCTTTACCTACCTTGAAATGCCATAAGATTCTCTTCCTTGACATTGGCAGCCTTTCTCAGCCATAGTTCTTGCCTTGAACTGAAGAGCTCTATCACATGTGCTTTCAAAATGTTTGGGCCTAAATTGAACTTTGTTATCTCCTGCGCATTGCTGTGCCTACGCAGTGGTCTCGAAATCGAACTTCTGCGTAGGCACAGCAATGCGCAGGAGATAACAAAGTTCAATTTAGGCCCAAACATTTTGAAAGCACATGTGATAGAGCTCTTCAGTTCAAGGCAAGAACTATGGCTGAGAAAGGCTGCCAATGTCAAGGAAGAGAATCTTATGGCATTTCAAGGTAGGTAAAGAAGCTAAATTAACCTAATCTAATTTACTAGTGTCCCACCACTCATGCACTGACACAATTTTGTCATTGCTGGAGAACAACAGAAGTGCTGTTTTTGAAGCAATCATTTTTTTTGACTTTGATGTGCCATAAATCAGCAGCCACTTACTTGATTGGCTAAAACGAGATCTCAAATTCTTATTTGAAGCTTATCCTATGCCACTGTATCAAGAAAGGGACCAAAAGAATATACGCCTCCTCCATAGCAGCCTCACAAATGGGGCACCATTTTTAGGGACACCCTGCATCTTTATCTACTTATTTCGCAGAAGACAGCGTCGGTGAATCAGAATCAGATGACACTTCCGTTGAAGATGCTGTAGAAGAAGCAGCAGACGAAGATGCGGAATCAGCTGATGACGATTCCGATTCTTCTGATGAAGCCGACTCCGATGCCGATGACGCTGCTGGTGATGATGATTCTGATGCCGCTGCTGATGATGCTGAAGCTGCGGAGGAGGATGCTGATTTGGCATTAGATGATGCGGATGATGCTAGCGTAGATAGTGCTGAGGATGATGGTGCATATGAAGATGAAAGTGATGCCGGTAATTTTTGTTTATACTTTAAGCCTGGTCACCATAAAGTAGTAGGATGCTGTAAGGACGCTGGAGCAATTGCTGCTATTTTTTTACATGCCACTGAATGCCGCAGCCATTTCAACGTAAATGAAAGCCACTTATTCTGGTTCCGTTGCGGGCAGCCATGGTAGTTGGAAAAAGTTGTATCATTTCATTTCAACTTTTCTCGATGTTTGCGGTACCGCAACACAATTGTTGCGACACCAGATTCAGACGTGTTCATTTAAATCTAAATCGCTGGACTGCAGTGCGGGGGGCGGGAGGGGCGATGGCAGATGGAAGATGTCAGAAGACTGCCGCCGGCAACCTTAGAACGCCTTGCAGGTTTACGTATGCCAGCCAATATTAGTCATGTCGCTGAAAAGATTTCTGTTTGATTTAAAAGCTTCACAATAAATTCAAGCATTTTGCTGTAATCATGTTTACGCGATTATTGATATCTTTATTATGTTCAGGGTCAGAGTTGTCTGCTACTACTCTATGTTTCGACCAGTTTTGAGGCTGAGGTTATTGAGCTGTTGAAGGATAGGCCAAAGATGCTGCAGATTTCTACTTACTGTATGGTCATATTGAAGATCTTCATAGACTATAGTTTTCGTGAAGATTGTATCATTTTTGCAACGAAGGTTTAGTGTCCCCGTGTTATCCGTAGTTTTATCAAAAACGTGGAATATTGAGCAAGGAGGAGACATATTTCACACACGCAAATCACAAAATCACACATCATTTCACAATAACAAAGCATGTATTTCTTCAGTGTCCTGGGCACGAGTCTGTTTTGTAAAGAACACAAATGTCATGGTCTACAATACACTACAGTAGGGACAAGTTGATTTTTGGCTGCATAGCCTTACGTTGAGGGTTTAACTTCGTTTGGCGACAGCCAATCATTTTGTGCGTAGTCAAAATATTGCACAGTAACTTTTTAATGCTGTGCAAGTGTTTCGAAGAAATGCTTTATGCAAAGAAATTTTCATTTCCATTGCCCTGAATTTTGTATCATGTTTGTTTTAGATGCAGAAGGTCTCGAAGATGCTGCAGCCGATGAGGGTGCTGCAGAGGAAGACGCTGCGGAGGATGCTCCTGCGGATGAAGCAGCCACTGAGGATGCCACGACTGATGACAGTGGAGCTGCAGAGGCTGAAGATGTTGATCAATTGAATAATGTGCCAGCAGAGAGTGCATCTGCCGGTGTGGAGGTGAGTTTAGATTCTTTAAATGTTGGCCCATCGATATCGTTGATACAGCCGATATCGTTGATATGGTTGAAGCAGGGCGTCCTACAAGCATGTCGTATTCTTTTAAACAGTTGCAAGAGTTAAACTCTTGTTGTGTCCTTTAGTGTTTAGAAATTGGCCTGTGATGTGAATAGTGCAGAAGACCGTTCAGGTCCCTTTTTCAGTTTATACTCGTTGAAGAGCTGAGTTTTATGCGATAAATTTTTCACTCAGTTTTCCTCTCAACAAGATTGGTAAAGAATTCAAAATTTAACATTTAATCTGGTTTTCCAGTGGCTTGTCTGCTTTTGCGCAACGTCTCCATTTCATGAATCTAATTGATTCACAGGCACCAGCGCCAGCTAAGAAAAGAGATGATGTTGCTGGTGACGGAGGAGATGAAGCCCCAACCACTCCACAGACTATGCTTGAAAATGGTGATGACGCTGCGGATGCTGCCGAAGGCGATCAAGCCCCAGCTGAAAATGCACCCACTGAGAGCGCACCAGCTGAAGGAAGCAATGCCCAAGCTGACTCTGCTGCCCCAGCTGATTCTGCTGCCCCTGCTGATGCCGCTGCCGCCCCTGAGGGTGCTGTTGCTGAAGACTCTAATACCGGAAATGCTGATAATGCTAAATCCGAGCCTGCACCAGGTATGAAGTGCCTTTTATTCTCGTAACATCACAGGAGGCCCAATCGCGTATATTGTGGGTCCTAGCTTTAACTGAGCCAATTTATGCTGTGTTGTTTTCCTAACTGCAAAATATGTAACACTACTTGTTCTTTAAATTGAAGTAAAATGAACTTCATACCTTTGCGCGGTTGACTGTTTATCTCTGTGCCTTTCTTCTTGCTGTAGTATCATCGCAACATCATGCCGGCATGGCAACATCGGTCCTGTTGCTGTTGTTGTACTGCAAAGACGCAACATTATTGCCTGTGTTTGTTGCGTTGTATCCTATTATAATAGTAATTACTATTATAATAGGATACAACGCAACAAACACAGGCAATAATGTTGCGTCTTTGCAGTACAACAACAGCAACAGGACCGATGTTGCCATGCCGGCATGATGTTGCGATGATACTACAGCAAGAAGAAAGGCACAGAGATAAACAGTCAACCGCGCAAAGGTATGAAGTTCATCTTACTTCAATTTAAAGAACAAGTAGTGTTACATATTTTGCAGTTAGGAAAACAACACAGCATAAATTGGCTCAGTTAAAGCTAGGCCCCACAATATACGCGATTGGGCCTCCTGTGGTAACATTAAGCATGTTGATCATTACGCTGAATTCAAAAATTGAAGGTTTTGCGCTGCTCGGCCTTGACAGTTATTTGGGTGATGCTTGAAACTTCAGATCTTTCATCTTACAAGTGCCAAAAAGTCGAATGGTTGACAATGAGAGTTACTTCTTTTAGACACAAGGCTTTCGTTAGATTAGATCATTAGAAATTTTTGAAACACACTGCTATTATCTTTTACTTCAACATCATTGCTTACGGTCCATTCTGAATGATTATTAACTCTGTTGGGTTTTACTGCTAAGCCCTATTTGCATAGGGGCTACAGGTTTCATGTATAATTAGAAATTAAAGGGGCAGCGTCACGTAATGTAAACAAACTTCTTTCGAAACGATGATTTTTCAGGATTTTTGATAGTCCATATCACAGAGATTTTCCACTACTTTTCTCAAAATATAGGTGTTATTTTGAAGATGGACTCTTGAATTTTCTTGAGAAATAAACCAAACACTCATGCGTTGTAGGATTGCAAAGATATGGATGGATTTTTGGAAGTAACTTTATTGCCGATTCACCCCATCCACCAAAATCTGAGCGGAACACAATGGCCACGTGTGGGCAATAATATAGATCATAGAGATAACAGGTTTGTTTACGGTTACGTGACCCTGCGCCTTTAAGGTCAGAGTGAATAGATGATTGAAAGCCAATGTCTATGCAAAAGTATGTTGAATTTATCTCTGTAATAGAGGAGGGAAAGCTACTTTCTGGAGCCCCCATGCTTGGTTAGACTGATTACGATAAGTCCCAGTAATCGCTACTCAAAACGAGACTGCTACACCAAACCGAGACCGCTTATAACTACGGCCATATAATCAGTCTAATGCTTGGCCTTTCCGTAACAAGTTAAAAGGCGCAACGATTTGACGATTTCGATGAAGCGACATTTTGGTTTCCATCCTTGGTGGAACTTTTCAAGATCATTGTACCACTAATTTTTTCAAATGCATTGTCGTACAGGAGACACTAGATGGGAAACCTTTGTCAGTTGAGCGATATCGCGAGCTTCATTTCATTTCACTCACTGAATCTTTTTTACACAAGGTATCCATTCAGTTATAATATGCAAAAAGTAAACGTAAATTTCAACACAAATTTGCTAAGATTACTCTCAGCGATTTAAAACATATTACCTGATCTTCCATGGATTTGTGTTTTTCAAACAAATTTTTTGGTTGTTTGGCTAAGGTTTAAGCCATTATGATTTTTGATTCATGCTCTGTCATGACTTGAATTTCAATGAGATCGTCGCAGCTGCTAGAACATGAAAGACAAATATCTTTAGAAACTTACAGGATTTATCTCAACTATTTTCATCCCCCTTCTCTAAAACGTGCGTTATTTTTCGACCGTCCGCACTTTAAGTAGGTAGAACTTTGGTACCTTCTCTCAGATGAGTTCACCACTGGAAGAAATAATGACCAGTCCCTTATCGATGCAAATATTTTTCAGTATCAGATGTAGATGCATCAAAATCAGAGGAAACACCATCTGCTGCCGATTCTGCTGCACCAAGTGATGCCCCAGACAATGCCACAATTGACGCAAACAGTGACCTTACGGAGGAAGATATGTCCAGTGGTGCCGAAGGAGGAGATTTGGATGATGAGGACTTAGAAGGCGATGAGAGTGCCGGAGAGGGAGATGCGGAGGATAACTTCGATTCAGCTTTAGGTACGCATACTTGAAAGCAATCTGCAAGTCCTTTAAGAGCCATTGCCATCAGTTGCCTTGTTCACACCTCAGTTCAAAGTGATTAGTGAATGCAGACAAAAAAGTTCTCTCGTGCAGTAATTTAAAACAAACATAACTGCAAAGTTGCCCTAAACCCAGTAAGGCAAACTCTGGCTTTGTGCTGGCGAAGGGTGGTTTTTAAGAGACGTTATGTGCTTAAGATGAAAGAAGATGGGTAAATCTAAAGTTCTGTCTGGCGGATTTTCGTCGCGTCATTCAGAGGCCGAGCAGAGGGCATGACAGTTCTTGCATACTTATTGCTTAAATGTAAAAAGTAGCTCCTCAGCTCCTGAATCAAATAAAGAAAATCCGCCTTACAGAACTTTAGATCAACCCATTTTCTTTTGTAAAAAGCGCATGACGTCTCTTAAAAACCATCTTTCACCCGCACTAGGCGGGAGTTTGCTGCACTGGTTTCAGGTCGACTTCGCGGCTATGTTTGTTTTGAATTACTGGTTGAGAGAATTTCTTTTGTCTGCATTCGCTAATCGCTTTGAATTGAGTTGTGAAACAAAGCAACTCATGCTATTGTATTACAATATCTGCCCTTGTTCCTAGCCTGTGTTAACACATGAGCAATTCTTGCTTGCTTGCTTGCTTGCTTACTTGTTTGCTTGCTTGCTTGCTTGCTTGCTTGCTTGTTTGCTTGCTTGCTTACTTGTTTGCTTGCTTGCTTGCTTGCAGACTTAATTTTATCGATCATCTACAGGTGACGATGATGAGGCTGCTGCTAGTGATGAATCATATGACGATGCCGCTGATGAAGCAACAGAAGGTGCCGGTCCTGAGGCAGATGCTGATGCTGCCGCAGATGAGAGCCCTGAGGCAGAAGATGCTGCTGATGCCGCTGCCGATGATGATAGTGATGATGCTGATTATGCTGAAGATGAGGATGACTTTGCAGATGATGGTATCTTTCATGTGTTGTATGCTTTATTGCAGGAAATTAGTACATCGAATATTTTATCCATGGACAACCCTTCCTCTTCTTTTCTTGCCTTTTGACTTCAGAGTCCCCTTTCTTTTTATATATTTTATTTTGTTTTTAATACATTGGATCTAAATGCCGATAATGATTCATCTAATTAAGTAAGTTAGGCTTTAAAGCAGGGCACATTGTAAAACAGTAAATGTCTATAGTAACTGAATGTATTTACCCTGTTGAAATAAATGAAAATGAAATGAAAAAGTGTGTCCTGTGAGCGTAAAATTCTCAAAACCTGCTTTCCTCATCATGTGCCTAAAAGTTCCAACTTCTGCTTTCTTAGTACAAGGCCCATTTCTGAGAAATGATATATGTTTGATATTGTTTTATGATTAGCCAATCAGATGTAGAGCAACGAATGCACTCCGGGGATGAGATTGTCTCAATGAAGCATTTTCTCCTTTTCACCCGCTAATTTCCCTTGATATAACGTCTCTCCGTGCCGTTTCTCGTTAATTCCCTCTTATTTTAAGGCTCTGTTCTCATTCTTGTCACTAGAGCTCTTAGGACTCGGCCCTGAGGCTACAGTACAAATTTGCCCCTCTGTAATTACATGATTATTTTGTATTTTCAGAAGAAGCAGATGTTGACGGAGATGCAGCCCCAGAGGATGCCGAAGATGCTGATGAACTTACTGCTGATGGAGATGATGAAGCAGTTGAGTTAGAGAATGACGCAGCAGAGAGTGATGATATGGGAGATGATGATGATGCTGAAACTGCTGTTGATGATGCTGAGGGTATGAAAGTTTGCTTGAATTATGATCATACCTAGTGAAACAGCTGTGTGCTATGCTTATCGATTCAGCCATTCTGAAATATATAGCCCTAATAAAAGAACAGTACTTTGATATAGGATATACTACAGAGTGTTTTCAGAAAAAATGCAAACCAACTATTATTTGAAATCTTGAGCAATTGCCAAAATTTGACTACATGTAGTGTATATCATCTGAAAGTAAAATCTTTTTTCTTTCTTATTATATGCAATTTGAATACGTTAATTGAATTATTAATCATTTAATTTATATTTTGGTAAGTATGCCCAATTTCAAATTCAGTTTCCTGCAAAAGGAAAGTCAGCCCCCTTTAACCCTTCCGTTAGAAGCATTCTGCCACCGCCCCTGATCTCTAGAAACCTAAAAATACAGCATAGTTGCTGGACTTGCCCAAGTCGTCCTGGAAGAAAGGAATTGACGACTTGTCGCGACCAGCTCACAGCTGGATACACAGTTGGATGGCCGGACGGTTTTTGGTACGGCAGACGGCACCTTTGATCATCATGTTTGACCAATGGCAGACAAGATTCTGCTTTTCCCTGAAGGAAACTGACGGGGGCAAACGAACTTTAAAACATGAATGGCTGTATGTCAAAATGAATATATTGGCGCCACCATTTCCAATACAGCGCACCTGTGTAGACAGATATAACTAACCCCCTTGTTTTCAAGTTCCTTGCGGTTAGGTCCTACAAACATCGGGTTAAGTCAGGTCACATAGATCTTATGAATAATTAATGAGGAGCTGTTCGCGACAAGTCGTCACTTTCTTTCTTATATGACGACTTGGGCAAGTCCACATAGTTGCTGACTGTTGAGGATTATGTGACGGCCTATTCGTGCTAACATAGAATATTTATTTGCAGGTTATAATGCTGTAACTGATGACACGACACCTGCTGAAGCACCCGCCGCAGATTCCGGTCCCGATGCCGCTGCTGCTGATGCTACTGACGCCACTGATGCCGAGGCCAAGGACGAGGTATTAGAAGACCCAGAAGCTGAGCAGGAGGAAGCTGAAGAAGAAGCAGAGGACACCACTGATGTTGAAGATGTAACTGAGGAGGAGGAAACAAATCCTGAAGAGTATTTTGATTTCGTTGATGGTGATGATGAAGATGATGAGGAAACACCTATTGCAGAATGTGGTAAGTTGTTTATATAATCTTTGTTTCTCATTGGATCATTTTCTAGTTTTACACGAAATGATGGGACTTCAAAGCACAGGCATCAAATTCTCGCAAATGCTTAGGGGTTTATGATGTGAAATATCAAATGCCAACAATACTTTACAATGTCCGATTGAAAGGCCAACATGTTCATTGGTGAAGTTAGTGAAGGTGAAGTTGCGTTTTTCAGCGCCAAGCGCTGGGATCGCAGAAATAGAGCAGGCCTAATCGAGTCCGCGATCCCTCGTCATGACGCTCAAGTGGTGGGGCTCTACCGGGACTCGAACCCACTCCGCCTGACTCTTCTGGCTGCAATGTCAGAGGATTACACCATGGCGCCACAACACCTTGTCTCACCTTGCCACAACATTTCGGTCAATCCGTTTAGATTTACAAGGGATTCTCTCAATAAAGTCGCTTTGGAAAGCCTTTAAAAACTTCCTAGAATCAAGACCAAATTTGCATGATATTCCTACCTTAGGGCAATGACTTCAAGATGTTTTAGTATGCAATAGAACCCACGCATAAGAACCTATAATCTTGCAAGTCAGCCTGATTAGGTTCTCATGTATTGAGTACTTAGTGGGAATTTAGGCTGTTCAGGTTCTTAAATTGGTTCTTATTTCATTCAGGGCTTCCAGGTATTTCTTTTGTTCAGATTGAACTTCAAGCCCATTATTCACTGTCAGTTCAGAGGCACCTGAGTTCATTAGGCCTTACTCTCCACAGCACTTCGTGGAATAATCAGAAATTTTACAGAATACAATGAAAAGCTTTCAATGCATCTTTAGAGTTCTATGCAACATAGCAACTGGAGTTTTGATCTAATTTGATGATCTCTACAAATAGGAACCTATTTCAAATTCATGGCTGAACAGATCCTTACATGATGGGTTTCTAATTTCAGAATTTCAGCCGGTAGGTTCTTAATCACTAGGTTCTCATACGTTGGTTTTTTATTGCTTGCAATCCTCTTCAGAGCATGGGAAAGTCTCCCCCAGCTTTTTCAGGGGATTCCATCCACTTAAGAGAAAAAGTAGATAATAATGCGAGTAAGTTTAATTGTTGTTAGGAGGGAAATCCAGTGGAATTTTGATCCTTCTTTCATTCATTTTTGTATATTTTTGGAGAGGACTTTCTTTCAATCATCTCCCATACCCAGGGAGCGTAACTCAGTTCTCCTTAGTACGGGGTTTTGCCATATTTTTATGGTACCCTTTTTATGATAGAGTCCGGATTTATAGGTATGGTCTTCAACAATTTTTTAACGTTTTCCGGATTTGTGAGTATGTCTTTTGTGAAACTTAATTTATTGACCAAGTTTATCGCTACTTCCAAATTTTACGGGTATACGTATCGAGAATTTTTCCGGATTTATGGGTGGTACATTTACGATTTAAATAGCACAGCTTCGTATGTTGGAAACCCAAGTAACCCCCCCCCCACCCCCGGCTCCCATAGCCGCAGTACATAATGACAGATGAAGATGGGTAAATTCCTTATCTAATTGAATAGATCGGTTATGAGGAAGAAGATTTTGATTTGATTTGATTTGATTTTATGTTTTTTACCCATGGTAGCCCCTCAGTTAGAAAACTGATTTACAGGGGGCCATGCTAAAAACTTACAATAATTAATAATTTACAATAAAAACCAGTATTTCGAACTAAATTAAAATTACAATTGTTCAAAAATCAACGACAAAAAACGAAAAGATTTAAGTGTTCATGTTTCCACCTCTCTCTTGAAGGCTCTCAGGGTTGAAGAGTTTTTAGCGTCAGTACCAATACTGTTCCAAAGCTTAGCGCCTCGATACGATAAGCATTTCTGCCCCCCTGCTGATTTTAACAATGGCAACCTGAGGTCGACTTCAGCATTCCTAAGAGAACGAGCAGTAGAATTGTTGACTCTCGTGAACATGTCTTTCATGTAGGAAGGCGCGTCTCCTTTAAGGGATTTGAAAACCGTTTTCTGAGATTCAAAATCAATAAGTTCCCTAACAGTGGGCCATTGAAGCGCAGTATTTGAATTCCATTGCTTTGATATTCAGGAAGCTGTACTTTTTCTATGCTAAAGAGAGGGAGATGGCAAAGTTGAAGATATAGAGGATGACTATTAACGTAAAGTTGCGAATTGCAAAGTTAAACATTCACCCCCCCCCGCCCCCAGGCAAGATGATTTTCATATTATTCTGCCATTTGGTAGGCGTAGTTTTTCGCTCCCAATGGTATTATTTTTGTAGTAGGGTATAGTATTTTGTAAGTAGTAGTATTAGGTAATATGTATTGTAAGTTTTTAGATGGAATGTAAAAAAAGGTTTTCAGTACGTAAATTCGTTAAATCGCTTATTTTTCTTGCCTTCTCAGAGCCCCAAGAAGCAGAGGTCAGAGCTTTTAGAGGAATGCTGACAGGCAAGAGTTTTGGTATTGCTGAGAGCATTGAGAAGGTGAAAGACACAGTCACTGGCTATGCAAGAGGATTATTTGGGAAAGGAAGAAAGCTCTTGAAGAATCTTCTTAAACTTCGTAGGCGCAGAGCCAGAAATAGAAGAAGAAGAAGAAGAGTGCGTAAAAGACGAAGAAAACCAAATCGATTGCGATTGACTGGGAAAAAACTAAACTTAAACCTAGGACGTAGAGTGTCGAGCTGGAATGTGAAATTGTTGAGCTGGAACTGGAGAAGATATGTCCGATATGGAAGTAAGTGCCTACATTCTTATCCTAATACTTTAAAGGGGCAGGGTCACGTAACCGTAAACAAACATGTTATCTCTATGATCTATATTGTTGCCCACACTTGGACATTGTGTTCTGCACAGACTTTGGTGGATGGGGTGAATCCACACTACAGTTGCTTCTAAAAATCCACCGATATCTCAGCAATCCTACAACATATGAGTGTTTGGTTTGTTTCTCTTCAAAATTCTATAGTCCATCTTCAAAATGACACCTATATTTTGAGAAAAGCAGTGGAAATCTCTGTGATATAGACTATCAAAAATACTTAAAGATAATCGTTTCCAAAGAAGTTTGTTTACATTACGTGACTCTGCCCCTTTAACTGAAGGAACTTGTACTAAACGGCACAATTTTTCGCATATTTTTTGTTGCCGAAATTTGCGAAAATCTATGCCTGCAAAATTGCCTGTTTTTTGCTGATTCGCGAAGGTTAATTTGAGCAGTTTCGCGTTTTGCTATGTTGCGAAGATTTCTTCCCTCGAAAGTATTATCCTGCTAGGTTATAATCTGTTCTGGCGGACAAAAGATGGGCTTAGCTTCTTTCTTTTGACACTTTCTTGGGGGCTTTTATGTTGTACTTACGTCACAGGGGCCTTCCACTTTGTAATCATTTCAGGAAAATATAAGAGTGCTTTTCAAGGATAGCATGAGATCATTTGGAGCAGATGGAATGATGGAGCTGAAGCTTAACAAAATAGCTAGTTTACCTTTTACTGTTTCTTGTTTTGTACACAAGGTCAGTCTCAAGTTAGATATCTCGTGAAATTTGCGATGACACAAAGTTGCTTATGCAAAACACTCCAATGGCTTTTTTCGCTAGAATTTGCGCGTGACATGTAATTTAAGACAGACTCTAGTTCTCCTTAATCAGAGCCATAATGTTTTTTCATTTCGTTTTATTTTCTTTACAGCTGCCAGTGGATCTGCTCATGCTGGTTTCCTCGTTGATGCTTCCATCCGCAAACATATGCCAATTATGCAAAGATTAGCTTTCAGCATTGCCAAGATCATGCAGTTGAGAGGATCATTTTTCACAGTTGGTTCGTTTGGAAAAGGATATAACCAGGTTCGTTATATGGTTCAATCGAATATATCGTGGGCTTCAAGAAATGCGATAGTTGTTTGTTGTTCCATGAACCCTTGTACACATGAAGGTTCTTGTCTGTTTTAATATGCTGGACACAGGGAAACGAAGAAAAGAGAGAAAAACTGGGTGCAAGGAAAACTGGGGGATGAATAAAACTGCCCCATTCATTCGCTACACTGTTTTGAGTTGGCTGGAAACATAGGACTTTCTCATCTTTTTATGCGCATGCACACTCGGTTTGAAGTCGAGGCTCCGTCTGAAGTCATGTTGATGCATTCAACATTTTCAGAAGAAATATCTTCGATCCTTTGCTCTCATCTCATCCGGATATTCATTTTCCATAGGTTGGTGCCTTCCAACGATACAACAATGACCAGCAACTCCAGGCCGCTATGTCCGGTTTGAGAGCGGACCGAACCAAGAGCAGACGAACCGGAGAAGCCATGCAGCAACTTGTCCGTATTTATGCTAGCAGCAAAGCTAGAGCACGAGGTTATTATCATTATTATTATTAAAGGTTGTAAGGCAATGATCGGCGATGAATTACGATGTAATGAAAACAAGGCTTGAAATAGCCTAAACATGAATAGCTAAATGAGAGCTGATTAACGCCTACTATTTTTTTCTATATATCGGGTGAGCCAGAAAAAAGTGCTCACTTTTGAAAATTCATAGCATCAAGAATGCTTTACAGATTTAGATGATTCAAATTCCATTCAAAATCCGAAAGATTGAATTATTTTCGTGATTGTTCTTGCTGCCTCAAAAGCATCAGAAACAAAAGTAAATTCAAATCTTTGAAAACTGCATTGCTGCAAAATGACTGAAGGGCTTAGAACACTGATCAAACCATGAAGGAATACTCGCACAGATCAATAAAGGACATGCAATTGTTCATGGGTGAGAGACTTCCGCTGCATACTTATTCCCATTGGTCTGAAAATATTGGGTGTTTGTTTGAAAATTGGTGTCTTATAACTCTTGAGAGAGATGAAACGCCCATTTCATATTGTTCTGTTACAATGTGATCAATGTTTTAGGCCCTTTTTCAGGACGTTGAATTTACTGATACTCCTAGTGCTGGCAAGACGGCGAGAAGAATAAAAAAGATACTTCCATTGTTTAGCTTTTAACTTGCAGTTGGATCATTCAAATCTGTGAAGTACTCATGGTGCTATGAATTTTCAAAAGTGGAAACTTTGTTCTGGCTCATTCGGAACTTAATTTAAATTTTAATAAACTATAAATTTCATTGGCTTCAAAGAGAAAAAGATTCTTGTTCAGAGCTTTGTATACTCTAATTTCAACTACTGTCACCTTGTGTGGTATTTTTCATCTGCAAAATCATTGCAAAGAATTGAACAGTTACAAGAACGTGCACTACGATTTCTCTACAATGATCATACCAGTTCGTATAATGACTTGCTCTTGAAGTCAGATAAGGGCTTGTTGCTCGCCAAAGAACTCTTTGCATAGAGATATTCAAAACAGTGAAACATTTAAACCCACCTTTTATGCAGAACATTTTTAAATTACGGTCTTCAAATTATTCATTAAGAAATCCAAATAACTTAGCTCATGTTAGGCCAAGCCAAACAACATTTGGGTCCAATAGCCTGACGTCTATTGCGCCACAGATTTGGAACGGATTACCAGACAGAATAAAGTCAGCAGAAAATTTGAAAAGTTTTAAGGATTTGATAAAACAATGGAATGGTCCCAATTGCAAATGTAGTGCCTGCAAATGACTACCAAATTAGTTTCAATTAGTTGTGTATATTTGAAAATTTATTTATTTTGTTTATAGCTATTGTTTTTGTAAATTCGATTTGGATTGGTTGACTTGTATATATTTATATCCTAAGTGTATATATTGTTAGCTACTGTAAATGATCGAATTGAAATAAAATTACACACACACACATAACTGTTGATATGTTAACCCTCTGGATTAGGCTTTTTAGGGGTAATAGTAAAACCCGATATCGGTAAAACCTGTACTTTTGTGTAAGTCTAGGCTATTTCAGACCCCCCCCCCCTCGGAGCTCCGAATTGAGAAGGGCTAGAAAGGCCAGAAAAAAGATACCGGACTGTCTTATGTAATTCGATATAAAAAGTCTGAATACATGATTTATTTTAGGTGCCAAGCAAGTGCTCTTTATCTTCACTCGTGGAAGGACCTACGGATGTTTGTACAAGTTGCAAGCAGCAGCCAAGGCATTGAAGCGTCTCGGAGTCCGGGTATATGTCATTGGTTTTGGAAACCGTTTGATCTTGGAAGAATTGACAATGATGACCAAGCCTGGTATGATCTTTAGAGCAACAACGTACGGACATCTGGTCAGGGGTAATGGCCGAAGACCTGGCATCTTGAAAAGATTGGCCAACAGGCTTATCAGATGTAAGTTTAACTTTGCTTTTTAAAATATTCCTCATAAATAAGCTTCATTAAACTTGGATTCATAACTGGCATTTTAACCCTTTCACGCCCGGCTAGAATTAAGTTTAATAGGAAAACCTAATGTAGACCGTCATTTTCCAGGGGGTATCGTAATCAGTGATTGAGTAAGCAATAGATAAATGCAATGTGCATAACGTCTTAAATCACTCAAATTCTAAAAGCTTCCCCCTGCAAAATTCGCAGTTCTCAATGAATACTGCTGGGCCATATGGCCCTTCCGGGGGTGAAAGGGTTAAGGAGAATTATTTTCAATACCCTGCCTTCTCTGCACTATTCATAATTTTGTTTTATCGGCCCTTTTAAACAGGAAACGCTGTTGCTTTAGACAAATTCTAGGAACTCTTTTTTAATTACATGTATTGTCTTTCAATCTAAGCAGAGGTTGTTGATAATTTATGTTGATGGTATCTTAGCGGACTTGCCCAAGTCTTGTCCGCATCAAAATGCAAAACAATGACCTCTGCGAAGGAGAGAGAAACAAATCTCCCCCGCTTTCGTTTTCCTCTCTTCTTCGCGGAGGCATCCCTTCTCCCCTATACAAGGGGTAACTTTTGGGTGGCAGTTTTTGTAGGAATAAACACCAGAGAGACTTGGGCAAGTACTGTATCTTAGCCAAGGAAAGAAGAATAAAAGGGAAAATAGTTTTGGTAGATGCTTGTGTGCTATCAGACTTTGGACTAATGACAAGGGTTTTAGGATGCATTGTTTTACCAGGACCCCATCCCCCACCACCACCATGATTCTTTTCCATCATCCGTCTCAAAGAAGAAACATCAAAGTCTTTGGAATGTTTAAAATTATGGATAATTTCATTTGAGGGTATTTTGGGAATGAATTTATATGCTAACAGATGTTGGCAGAAGGAAATACAGTGGAACCTCCATTAACGGACACCTCTGCACAACGGACACCTCCGAACAACGGACAAATATTTTCGTCCCAAAATACAGTAAAACAAAGGATGACATCTCCATACAGCGGACACCTCTCTACAACGGACATCAAAATTGTTCCCAAAGATGTCCGCTATATGGAGGTTCCACTGCATGAGCTTTATTGTTTTCTGGAAGCTTTCTCAGCTTTGTTGATTATTAAAAACTTAACTTATTATTTTGTCTCTATTAAAACTTTCGATGTTATTATTTCATTTTAGGGTTGAATGGAGGTGGTGGAGGTTTGTATATTTTTATTCCTTCAGAGAGTCTTCATTTCTCACCTCTAGGAGCCATGACTGTATATGAAGGCTACGTTGTCTTGTCTCAGCTCTACAAATCTTGTTCAAATGTCTGGTATATGACGACACCATTCCGTCAAATGTATGAAAACCTTCAACATACAGTCCTTGTTGTATTCAGTTGCCGAAAGCATCATTTGCAATTAATTTTAAAACAGTAATAGACCTTTTAGCTATTCTAGGTAGGTAGGTAGGTAGGTAGGTATTAATATTTAACGTGGCTAGCCTGTGAAAGTCTGAGAGACTTATTTCCAACAGGGGCCACGGATGTTTTACCATCAGTCCGCCGCAACTACCCGCCGCAGCTACCAGATTTCCCTCACATAGCACTGGTCGACCCGGGCTAGAGTTACGGACAGCGACCAAACTGTCCAGCGCGGGATTTGAACCTACGGCCGTTCTGACCTTTGGCTTACGAGTCAGACGCCTTAACCACTCGGCCACGCGCTCTCTTTGAGAATCAGAATCAGAATCAAACGAAATTTTGCTATATTCTTTAGAACTTTCGAATGTGCACAATTGTGATAGAAGCTCTAACGCCACTCGATCGAACCTCGTGTATAAAATGTATAAAAATAACGTTCGATCCCGGCTCTTTTGTAGAATAGCTAAAAGGTCTATTGTGTTGCTATAGTCAAACAGCTATTTTTCAGTGAATTATACTGCATTCACACTGACACAGTTAGACCAGCTTTGTCTAAACCAGTTTAAATTTCAACCAATCAGATGGCTGGATTTTTTGGATTGACCAATTAGAAGGCCTCATTCAAAAGCCTGGTTTAGTTTAAGCTGGTTTAATTTGCGGTGTGAATGGGGCATTAGATCTTGGCATTGCCTGCGCATTAAATCTTGTTACAGCTCTGTGAATCTTACTTAGACCAAGATTTTTGCGGCGAAGAGTAGTTAGCAAAGTGTGCAGGCAGAAACACCTCACGACGCGAAAGAAAAGCCAATTAGTTTACAGTTTAAATGTTGATTATTAATATGCGAGCTGATATTTCGCCTCGGCATACGAGGCTTCTTCAGTTTACCCCTGAAGAAGCCTCGTATTTGGAGGCGAAATATCAGCTCCTTATTTTATAATCAACATTTAGTCTAAAAAATGTCGTCTTCTCCTTCGTATCTTTTTTCGGTTTTCCAGCCTTCATAGCTTTTAATCAAGTGGCCTTTATCTTTCTCATCCGATGATTGACATTTTCATACTTCAAGCTTTTTTCATATATATATGTATATAATCAATTAAAAGAATAAAACACAAAAAAATACAACTACTGTGCCGATCATGGCGGGAAAAGACGCTAGGTCATCGAGGTTCCCACCATGAAAGGCACTTACAACTCAATATTTACAATTTATCAGAAGAAAAGAAACCTACGAAGGGAAATTTAATATCCGTCTCACATCTGATGCTAGGCAACAATATCAGCGAGTATTAAGAAATTTTAAAGGACACAGGTGCTAGGTAATGAGGGGGCCCCGTCCCGCCGACGGACATCCTTCAAACTTTAGATTAGTACATGAACGGCTGTTTCACGATGTACTAAGATCGATATTCGTGCACTAATTTCATAAATCCCACTTCTTTTCAGTTTGGTACCACTCTGCTTGGAATTGGTACAAGTACGTCAAGGGTCTCAAATATGGAGGTAAGTATGTTTTCTAAGTCAAAACTTATTATCATATTGTAAACGTCATAGAAAGACAGAATATTTACCTTGAAAATTGCTTTTATTGTGAATGGTTTTCTTTACAGAGCCCGCCCAATCATTCCTTGTAAACATATTTCATTTCATAAAGAAACTTGCTGTATGAAACTCAACTCTCAATTCTCCAAAAGTTAAGAAACTCAAGTACTGGGACAGGGCTTAAAAAAGGAGTAGCGTGGTAGCGGTGCTTCTACGAAGGCAGCTGAAATGCTCAAATTTGCCAGGAAGGAAGAAGGTAAATAGGAAAAGAATGTAAGGAAAGGGAGGAGAAGGGAAAGAAATAAAGAAAGGGGATGGCAGAAAAGGAAAGAAAGAAGGAGAGAAGGGAAAAGGGTCAGAATGGGGTGGTATAATTGGAAAGAAGAAGAAAACATGTTAAGAAGAAATGACAGTGCTTAGCTTGCTACTAGGAAAGAAAATAATTTTTGAACCCTGTACTGTGAAAATATTACCCAGGAGCCCTTTTTATCTGATTTGAAGCATTTTTACTTCATCAGAAGCAAATTTTGACTAATTTGTTGTAGTTTATTATGCGATACTATTCGCATAATGTATAGACAGTGTAAATTTAAAAAATTGGTTATGTAATGTTCACGAAGACACAGGAGACCTCCTCCTCAGATGAATGCAAAGTAAATTTGAGGAAACTTTTACAGCTCATATTCTGACTACTTTGAGAAACTTTCAGCCCACAGGATTGATTCTTTAGGTTTTCATTGTAAAATTCCTTGTTGTTGTATACCTTTAGTGAATGACAATTTACCAAAATTCAGTAAACTGCAAAGGCAAAACATCTTCGTCTTATTCATACGATGATATTTCATATTTTTTGTGTAAAGGTTGTGGCAAGGCCAATGTTGGTTTCCTCATCGATACTTCAAGTGCACCATCACGAAAGTTCCTTCAAAAGCTTGTTTACAATTACATCAGATTGTTCCAGCTACAGGGAACCTATGTAACAATTTATGCTTATGGTCCTACGCAAAGGAGAGTATGCGACTGGAAATCTTTCACTAGCCCTCAGGCTATCCAGGTATGTATACAGAAAGTTCACAGAGTAACGTTGCATTGATCCAGCGGGTAACCCACAGAGAGTTTTAGTTACGATAGCACTAAAAACTGTCATCCACATTTGCTGAAAAAAATTCACTAAAATCTCAAGGGCTGAGCCGATTTATGTGTGACATTTTGGCTATTGTCCAACAAAGACCGACACTATCCGTCGGACTTCCATCCACAGCTTTATGGTTTTGTAGACCAGCTATAAAAAGTCCAAAAATTGCTGATTAACTATTTGTGCCTAACTAGAAATTTACTAACAACTAGAAATTTTGTTGTGAAAGCTTCTAATTGAGCTATTCAACCCTAAGATGCTTACTAACAATTTTCTTAGACTTGTGACCTGGGTCCCTTATTTCCCTGTGCTCTTGACTTGATTATGTTGCTTCAGTCAACAAAGTAAGGTATACCGCAGGGATACAAGGGACTCATCTTAATCAGTCTACGATGGCCTGTAATGATGTAGCACGGCTGATCTTTGTCCATCTTCACTCGATCCTGAATTTTTCGTCTCTGTCACATACCTTCTATCCTCCTCTTGCTGGCCAGAAAACATACATATATACTTCTTTCTGCTAGACCTTTGCCTTTGTCCAGTTCCTAGGGCTCTCTTATAATAAATCTTACCAGGGAGGCATAGACTGGTGAGTGGTCGAGTGGCTTATACAGTCTTCGTCAGATGACTGAAGTTAAGCTCGGTCGAGTGAGGTTAAAATCCGGATGGGTGACTTCGGAGGCCTGACCTCACAACTCACTTCATCATCCTTCGGAAGGGACATTCTAAGGGTCCCATGCCTGGATGACATTAGTTTTCAGTAGCTAGAAATCCTGACAAGCCCACTCAAAACAAATTGAAAACAAACAGACAAACAGGCAATGTCTCCCTGGACCTTACCACTCTTCTAAGGTACAAAATAGCAGCGACGAAATTGTCGTGTTTTATTACAGTCGTTTCCATTTGTTCTAAAAAATTTATTTAAATGATCTTTTCATTTACAATTTAGATCAAATCCTGGTTCATTTAATCCTTTTACTTTTAATGTACGAGAATAATGATGATTCTTATTTTTGTATTCACAGAGTATCATCAACGCTATCCCCGTCGTTCGTGGTGGCTACAGGAAAACCGGACAAGCAATGGCTGAGATCTACAAACAATTCATCATCCAGACAGCCAGAAATGCTCTTCCAAATATGCTTTTCGTCATTTCTACTGGGCCTACCAGTGATGGTGAAGTCCTTAGGCCTATTGGTGCTAAATACAGGAAGAAGGGAATCAAGGTTTGGGCCTATGGCGTCAACCCTAAAGCTAAGAAGTTTGTTGATGAGTTGAAGAAGATCGCAACAAATCCAAATTATGTTGTATATGGACCCAAGAAATCTTTGGTTACTCCAGACAGATTCAAGGCAATTACTGAACTTGTAAAGCAAGGTAAATTCCTCGATAGGTTTTTCCTTCGCAATCATGGTTTTTACTTTCATTTTAAAATTTAATGGATTCACACAGTGTGCTAATTTCAATGCAAAAGTGTCCTAAAACAGAGCAAGGCCTGTGTGTTCGTTAACTTTCGATGTTTCTGGTTTTTGTTCTCGATAATGTCATGGTGTTGAAGTATCTCGTTATCAGCCTCTTTTAATGCTATGTCCTAAGACTCGTGCGTAGTGACGTCATCATGCGTAAAGGTCCCCCTCATATCTTTGCGCCCGATGATGTCATTGCTCACAAATCACTTATTTAAATCCGTAACTTCCACGAGAAAAGATGCAAAATTGTTGAAAAAGTACGATGCACCATTTATAGCAAGCCCCGGATTTGACCATTAGAGATTTGAAACCTATGGTTGGAAATAATTGCCAAAAAATGACTGAAACTGCTTCTCTTTCAGATTCTGGAAAGGGTTCAGCTATTAACATCAATGTTGGTGAGTTAAATTTCATTTTGAAACATTCAATTTTTTCATGCCTTGCCTATGCTGGGAATTTGCATAGAATTTATATGACAGCACCATCCTCTGTGCAATCTCCAAGGTTAGATTTTGACGACAAAAATGTACCGTAAGCAACGTTGTTTCGAAAGCGTCGAAACTGCTCCGTTTTCATAGTTTTTGAGTGTTCACATGACGCTGTTTGGAAGTTGTGCCTTTTCTAGTTCAGTTTTCAAGTTTTATTGTGTTCAGATTATACCAGCAAAAATGGGCCGTTTCCGTGTGAATGGAAGGCCTATCTGTAAAATCTTTTGCCGTTTACAAATCGTGCCGATTTGTGTGAAGGCAGTCTTAGTTTTTAAGATACAAATTGTCAGTGGTGGAAAAGATACTTACGTTCCTGCGAAGTGACTTCAACTTGAAATTCTTCCTTCACTGTTGTATCAGTTTTCCTTGTGCCTGATTTTAAAACACTGCTGAACTACGGCAAACGTATATGAGCAGTTGAAGAACACAACCAAAAATGGTCCTTTTCCGTTGTTCTGCCCTTCCTTCTTTCCTGCTTCCTCTTAGCATTTTCAATCTTTATTTTTTACTTTTCACCCTGTCTTTTTCTCTTTCGATTTTCGTTATTCCACATTCCTTCCTTCCTTTTTCTTTCACTTCTTTCCTCCCTCCCTCGTTACCATCCTTTTCCCTTCCCATATTCAACGTGCTCTTTTCTTGCCCGTTTCTTCCTCAAAAACAAACGAGCTTTCTGTGAAGCCACTTCGTTGCTTCATGCACTTTTCCACTTCTGCAAGTACTTATTCCTCTTAGTCCTATTACCAAGTAAAGTAATTATGCGTTTGTTTTCTTTTAGGTAACAAGAATACTCTCAGTGTTATCAAAACATGGGAATGGCCTAAACGATACAAGCCTATTATCTATGGAGGTAAGTAGTGTTTATTTACTGATTCTTTTTGAACATGCAGTTTACGAAATTTTCACCATAGGCCCCATAGCTCCGTAATAGATAGCTGATACATTGAAACAGTTTCGTTCTTAAAGGGAATCTAAGCCTTTGATCAAAATTAAAGACAATAGACAGAGGCAATACAAAGACGATAGACAATATTTCGTACAAAGACAATAGACCGTGGCACGTGCCAAACCATATTTGGGTAACTGATCCATGTAAGTCGAAGATACTGATATTTGATTGGCTGGAATTTTACCGTTGATTTCCTTTCTTTTTCAACATATGTTACAAAGTTAATTCTCTTAATTTTCCATTAGATTATTATTTGTGTTTGATGCTACATTATCAGACAGTTAAGCCCTCTGACACACTTATTTTGCCAGCTGGCATGATCATAAGCGAAATATTCATGCGAGAACATTTCAAAGTGCGTATATATTAATAGAAAAGTGTTTGGAACTCTTTGCCTGCTGAAACAGATCTTTGTTCCGAGGTGAAGGCTGCAAGTCAACTATACAGGGGACCGTGGACAAAGGAGTCATTTGGTTACAATCTAAAGGAGCTGTATATAAACTGAGATAGTGTTTGAAAACAGAGTGTGCGTTGTTCTTGACTGCAAATACAAGGAGGACGCATTTTGGTATATTGTGTTGCTTCATATCGCTGCTAATCAAGTCAAAGCAAGGGCTCAGTTTGCAAAACAATAAAATATTCAAGTTTCCAAAAACACAAAGCGATTTGCCGCTCTGAGGAATACATTTCACACCTCAGAGTGCACATAAACGAATCAAAATAAACAGAAGGCAAAAACTTGTTGTCGGCTAAGTTGAAAGTGTGAAATCTATTCTTGAAGCTGTCAAAGTGCTGTCTTAGACAGAACTGTACCCCGTCGTTTACAGAATTCAGCCTTGCTTGAGAGCCTAACTGACTGCCAGGATAAGGGAATATTAATTTATGTATTTTCCTGTTGCAGGTTTGAACAAAGCTAACATTGCCATCCTGGTCGAGGGATTCTTCCCCAAGAACCTCGGTTACATCCGTCGCTTTATTTACAATATCATTCGATTTTTCTCTCTCTCTGGTACATACGTCACACTTATGGATTATGGCGATGCACAATACAGAGTGGCTAACTGGGTGCAACTCAGGGATGGCGCTGATGTAAGAAGGCTGGTCCGCAAATTACCCAAATCAAATAAACCTGCAAGAAGAACTGGGTTAGCATTGACAGCTGCTTTGAATACATTCTCAGATGCACCCTCGGGAAATCCAAATATACTTATTTTGATCACCAAGGGAAAATCATCTGATGATGTTATTATGCCATCTGCTAATCTCCGAAAGAAGGGTAAGTTGAACGTAAAATCTTCCTGTTGCGTGTTCCATAATCGTACCTCTTTCCTATTCTCAGTCCTTTCTACGTCACATCGATTCCCTTTATTACTATCCTAATCCTTCGAATCTGCTCTTCTTTTTGCTTAATTAGTGTTGGTTCTGCTAAGTTTTCTTTGCTTGATGAGGGGCTCGTTTTTCATGTGGAAAAGAGATTCTTGTAAAAACAATGAAGTTAGGCTGTAAGAGGTTTATATGTCAATTTTTCGAAGTCAAACAACGGTTTTTACATGACTAATCGATCGCTTTACCAGTTATGTGGGATGATCTAATCCTTTTTCCTGGCCTTAAAATGTCCCAGGATTGATTTGATTTTTATCAAATTTAGCCCTTCAGCAGAGCTAATTTTCACAGGGTCTACTCTATAAAACCTTGCAAAATTAGAATGATACACTGAATTAACGTTTTTACTATTCAATCTATGAAATACTGATAAATACCTTGTAATCTAAAATAGATTTATAATCAAAGAAAGTCCAAATGTACAAACACCTAGTATACAGCTAAACAACATTTGGTTGCAAACGGTTCATAGAGGTCGCCAACGCACACTCAGCTGAGAGGCCATTCCAAGACTTGGCACCTCGAAAAGAGAAATTTCTGTCCATTTTTAGGTTTGTTTTATTTGAATTATATGAGGTTGCTCATAGCGCAAAGTGATCATGATATCCATCGAAACTAAAACTGAAAATTCCCATTTCCATATAGGTATAAAGACCTTCGTTGTTGGTTTAACTGGATTCAACCCAAGGCTCAATCTTGGTGACAAGGGATTCAAGCAGAGAGAAATTGCACTTATCCCATTCTCATCTGGACAAATTTATGCATCAAAGATTGATGGTTTACTTACCACTGCTGAACAATTGATCGATGGTATCTCTAAAAGTAAGTTGAGAGTATTGCATTTTGGGGACGACTGCACTTTAGCGGACCAGCTTTATGTCATATCTCTCAGGAACCAACCCTAACCTAACCCTACTAACCCTAACTTAACCCCAACCCTTACCCTAACTTATCCTAACCCTAAACTAACCCTAAACTAACCCTAACTAACCCAAACTTACCCTAAAGCCCCATTTCCAAAGCCTAACTATAACCCTAACCCTTACACCATGACACATAGTGTGCCGATTTTGAAAGCTGGTCCGCTAGAAGTTGTTCTCTCCTTATCCTAATCTTATCCTAAAGTGCAGACTAGCCACATTTTGTTTACAGCAAAATTATTCATCCTGTTTTTATTCAACTCAGTCCAATGTTGTTTGGACACAGATATTTACGTTGTTGTTGTTTGTTATTGTTTTCTTCCTTTTGGCTCTCCGTGTCTTCTTTCTTGGCTTGGTTAAAAGCGTCTTCGATTCCCTTGTATTCCTGTTTGTCCGTGCACCTTTGCAGAACGAATACGCTAAGCCAGCTGCATGGTGTGCGGTTTTCGTGGACCGAAGCTTTGGAATAACCTTGAACTTGATGTTAAATAGGCACCATCTCTTGCAACCTTTATGAAAAGAATCAAATCGTTGTAATCTGAAAACATTTCTGCCACGGCTCCCTGAAAAGCAGCTCTCATCAACTGACGGGACTACCGTGCCTAAATAAGTAAAAATGAAAATGAAATGAATGAATGAATGAATGAATAAATGAATGACTGAATGAACGAATGAAATTCGTAGGCCCTTTCTTTATTGGGATAATGGGTCTACACGTAGGGTATGGATCTATAATATGTTCTAGTAACAGAAGTTATTCTCTCCTTGAAGCCCTCTTCTTCTTCTTTAAGTCAGTTGGCCGCTGCTGTGGCCATTACCAGTGCACGCCACCCTTCCCGGTCAGCAGCCTGATGAACTGCACTGGCCAAACTTCCTCCAGCCAATTTTGCAATATCACTTGCCCATGATGTCAGTGGCCTTCCTCTTCTTCTCTTTTCCTCAACTTTTCCCTCGATAATACACCTTTGCATATCTCCCTTTCTTATGATGTGACCAAAGAAACGCATCTTCTTCAAGATCATGTTTTTCCCCAGTACAAGACAGGTCCCAATTTTATCTAGCACCCACTGGTTTGTCCTTTTATGTGTTCACGAGACTCTTAATAACCTCCCACAACACTACATCTCAAAGGAGTCAATCTTCTTCCCGTCTGTTTCTGTAAATTTCCAGGACTCGCACCCATATGTTGCTACAGCAAAGGCAGTGGCATGTAGCAGCCTTAAAAACCTGCTTCTGAAATACACTTTATCAATAAAGCGTTGAATTTATTCTCTCTCTTCTCTTAGTTACTGGAAAGACATCACCTTCCACGGGATCAGGCGGCAAAATCAATGGTGAGTGAGTTATATCAAGAAATTTAAGCAAATATCTGTAATGAGATTATGAATCTTGTATTCACCTATTTATTGAATCTTTTGGGAAACAGTTAAAGATGTGTCCATACATGTAAGGGAAGCATATACCCAACCTATGAACACCCGTTAAATTCTTGGCACGTGATTGTTTGATATTTAATCTGATCACAATTCAATTCAATTTTCAATTCAACTTTTTTCATAGAATACAGGACTAAAAGCTATTACAAGTATACATGAAAAGATCTGTATCCTAAGCGACCAAAGAAAAGCATAGCTTATCTAGCTTTGGCCGCGAAATTAAAAAGCAAAAGGTAAAAGAAAATATAAGGATGTATAGAAAATTACAGCATTGTCAAAATAGAGATACATGGATGGAAGATCAGTTGTTCATAAAGTGATAAGTTTGAATTTAAGTGTTATAATTATTTATATTTCGCTATTTTAAACTCTTTAAGGCTAGCAGTGAACTTTTTTATTTTGGTGATGTTTTTTATCGACTTTGGCAGATTGTTCCATAATCGTGCACCTTTGTTTCTAAAGGTTTTATCTCCCCAGGTTTTCGATGATTTATATATTCGATAATCCATCGTCTGCCTTGTAGTATATTTGTGTAGACCCTCATTTGTTGTAAAATAGTTTTGAAATACATCAGGCAGTTTATCTCTGTTATATTGCACGTGATGCATTAGTTTTAAGATGTTTATTTCATACAGATCTGCTGTTTTTAATATCTTTAGTTCTTTATGAAGTAGATTGGTGGAAAACATATGGTCTTTGAAGTTTATAATTTTAAGTATTCTGTTTTGCAATATCTGCAATTCCTTTAGATACTTATTTGCTGCTGAGCCATATATTTCTAGGCCATAGTTGATCTTAGACGAAACTAAAGAATCAAATAAGATGATTAGACAATCTTTAGGTATGAAGTGTCTAAGCTTTGCAAAGAGAGATGCAAATTTAACGATTTCACTCTTAATCTTCTCAACATGTTTACTCCAGGTTAGTTTAGAGTCAATTTTAAGTCCAAGATATTTGATGTCTGTGGCTTCTTTTATGTCACTACCCATGGTTATTTTTATGTCATGATCATTTTTCATGTTTCTATTGGGACTGAATATACAATAATTTGTTTTGTCCAGATTAACTTTCAGTTTATTTGCATTAAACCATTCATATAATTTTTTCAGTTCTTCATTGATAGAAGTCGTTAGATTGTTTATATCTGCATCGAAGCTAAAAATATTTGTATCATCAGCAAACAAACGTGGTTTAAAGTTTAGCGCCATTGTCATGTCATTAACGTATAATGTAAACAGGATCGGTCCAAGCACAGACCCTTGTGGAACACCTTTATTTATTTGACCGTAATCAGACTTTTGGCCATTTGCAATGGTGAATTGCTGTCTGTTTTTGAGATAACTTGAGAACCATTTATTCACAACACCTCTGAAGCCATAATGATCAAGTTTGGAGAGGAGGATCGAATGGTCGATTGTATCAAATGCTTTCGAGAGATCGAGGAAGACTCCTACGCAGAACTTATTCTTATCAAGATTAGAATAAATTTGATCTGTAAGCTCTAAAAGTGCGTGCAGAGTAGAGTGGTTTTCGCGAAAACCAAATTGGAGCTCATAAAGTATTTTCTGTTCTCTAATAAAAGATAGTATTCTCTTTGCCATTAGCTTCTCCAAGATCTTTTCAAAGCATGATAGTAGAGAGATTGGCCTGTAATTTTCAGGAAGGAAAGTTTCCCCCTTTTTGAAAATTGGTATAACCTTTGCGATCTTCCAAATATTTGGTACAATACCAGAACTTAGGGAGACATTGTACAAGTGGGTAAGTGGTCTCACTAAGATTTCATATGCAGCCTTTATGATTGAGGGTTTTATACCATCATGCCCTGGAGACTTTTTTAGCTTGAGATTTTGGATTTGTTGTAAGACCTCATATTCTTCAACTTGTTTCAGAAAGAAGGTATTTGGGCTTGGATTCTGTAGAAACGCTGAAAAGTGCGTTTTGGCTGCATCAATCTTATTTGCGATGTTATCGCCAACACTACAGAAATGTTTATTCAATGCATTGGCAATATCCGTATCATTTTCATGACATTTATTGTCAAGTACTATACGCTTGATTGTGCTGGTTTTCTTGTTAGATTTTGGGTTGATCATTTTCCCTAAAACTTTCCACATCTTTGTGATCCGTGTGGCTTTGTTGTTAAATATTTCACTGTAATAAGAATTTTTGGCTTGTCTAAGGCAGCAAGTAAGGATATTTCGGTATTTTATATAGTTTGTTTTATTTTCGGGATTCTTATTTTTTATATACTTTGAGAAGAGCTTATTTTTCTTGAGAATGCTCTTTCTCAATGCAGTGGACATCCATGGTTTATCCACTGCTCTTTTATTGGAAACAGTCTTGAGTGGAAAAGATCTGTTGTAGGCATTTTGGATAATTTCAGTGAAGGCTTCAGTGCATTCATTTGCATCGGTTGATGAATATACAACCTCCATATTCGTATTTCTAAGATTTTGGATAAAACGCTGGGTGTTTTTATCTCCAAATATGCGTACTTTGGCTCTTTTATCGAGACCATCCTTTCTGTTGTTTTGAAAAGTTAAGAGGAAAGAAGCAAAATGGTGAGATATATCTGTAAAGAGGTTACCTGAAATGACCTTGCTGCTTTGCCTTCGTTCATTGAGGAAGACATGGTCAATTAGGGTAGCTGTATGATTAGTAACTCTTGAAGGAAGAACATTGCCAGGAAGGAAGCCATTGGTCAGCATCAAGTCCAAATATCCTTTTATTTTACCCATACCTGGTTGGCTGTATTTGATAAGATCGATGTTTATGTCCCCAGTAATGACTATCTGATCACGTTTCAGCATTTGTAACTTGGTAAGAATTTTTTCCAGCTGGTCACTGAAGTCGGCTATGCCTCCATTTGGGTGTCTGTAGATCACTCCCAGTAGAGTTTCTTTATTTTCATGTTTTAAACTTAGCCAAACGTTTTCACATGGGTCTTTACACTGCAATTCGAGCTCTTTGATTATTTCTACTTTTATATTTTGTTTAACATAAATCCCGACTCCTCCTTTGTTATTATTCATTGGAGGGATTTTATGGAATTGGTAACCATTTAAAAGTGATGCATATATATCTAAGTTAGTACTGCCTATCTCTGTCAGGCAGACGCAATCAAATGAAATTTTAAGGCTACTTAAAAGGTTTACTAAATCATCGGCGTGTTTATTCAGGCTACGAATATTTAGGTGAAAAATTGACAAATCAGCTTTTGCAACGTTGCTTATTTGATTTATAGATTGTATTGTGTAATATTTGTCGTTATCTATGAATTGATTAAATTGGTTAAGGTATTGACTCAAGTCACTGTTATCAATGATTTCTTGTAATCTAAATTTATCATGTTTAATTATCAAGTTAAATTGGTTATCTGTTATTGTACTGAATGGTAGTTCCCTAAGTGTGGAATTACTTATTATGGTTGTGATTTCTATGTAACTGGTTACATCGTATACCCAGGTTTCTTCTCAGACTGAAGAGAAAAAAGAAATGTTAATAAAAATGTCCTTGAAAAGGATAGGATTGAAGTCCGCTTGGGCCTCTAGCCATATAAGGCTGAAAGTACGGAGAATATAGTTGTTGTTGCGTTGGCTGCACAAAAGGCCATGCTTGGGGCTGTGTAACTCCCGGAAAAGTTTGTCTCATGTATGGCATGCTGGCATAGTTTCCTTGGTTTGGTAGCTCGTTCGCTATGGCTTCTTGGGCTGCAACAGGTATTTTTGTTCTCGCATTATTTCCTAAAGAATCTCTTTGATCCAACCTATTAATCACTATTTCTGACTCCGGTTCATGCACACGCGAGTCCTTTTTCTCTCCATTTTCCTTTCTCGGTTTGTAAAAAGACCATGCTGATGATTTGAAATTTCTTGCGAGTGCCATCGTTCCTTTAAAACTTAGGTGGAGGCCATCGGATCTATATGAAGGATCGTTGAGATTATCATTTAGTATCAAAGACGCACCGATGTTTTCACATAGGATTTTGAGATTCCTGTTTACCTCGTTTATTTTTTTCACGAAAGCTTCATTTCCCTCTTTTGTTTCACGATGTAAAAGTGACGAAATGCATATTTTCACTTGCGGGAATTTATTTTTCATTTTCAAAACTAAATCTTTTATTTGAAGTAAGATTTCATCGGTTTCATCACATTTATCGATTTCATCACATGAATAGAGAAATTGCTAAAAACAACCTTTTTTGATCTCACTATCACGGGTAGTGGGAATAAAGCCTTTATAAAGTATCCCTCGTTATGTGGAATCTCTGTCTGCCAGGTTCCAGTACCAATCGCAAAGCAACCATTTTTGTGCGTGATTGAAATGAGATTTAGTTGAACACATGCCTTCCTGTAGGAGGCCTATTTGTAAGTACCATGTATGGACACACTACCTTTAATTGCTGTCCGCTGTTACACCAAGGCGTTAGTTTTTTGACTAATGAGTTTTACGTTGCGGTCCTCTTCTTTTCACAGTTTCTCCAACCGATCTCACATACAATTGGTATTGGAAGACTCCAAAGAACAATCTCATTTCATACGGTAAGTTTCCACTAAATTGTAACTTTTGCTGGCATGTCCATGGGAATGAAAATACTTATCTCAAAATTTGAGAGAAATGCTGCATTTAAGATTTTTGATTGAAAGTTCTGTTGCAACTTTTAAGACTTTGATAAAATTTTTACGGGTTATTTTCTTGAGATGCTTGAAGCTGTTGACAAAAGTCGGTTAAAAGATGCAGCGTCCTTTTTATTCCTTCTCGTGTTTTAAAGACCATTTGTCAACCGTGATGCTTTGTGCGCCAAATGAAAAGCAAGACAAAGAGAATTTAGGCCCAAAACGACTTTCAGATTTTACGGAATTTGACTTTAGCGGCACGAAAGATCATGGTTAATTGGTCTTTAATCCATTTCTGCAGGGCTGTGATCACTTATAAACAGAGAAAAGATGGAAGTTCATGGGATAAACTGCCAAAAAGATGATCGTCTCGGCTTATTAGTTCTTCAGAATTGGACCATTTCGGTCACTGTAGTATCCACATTTAGCCGATGCATTTCACACAGTTGATTTACCCAATCGCCTGAATTGGGACATATTTGAGACAAAACCTTCCTTGTTCCGCAGGTTTGAACACAGTCAACATTGTCATCGTTATTGATGGTACAAACAGACAACACCTTGATATCTTACAACGCCTCACATTCAACATCGTTCGTTTGTTTGGACGTGAGACCTATGTTTCATTTGTTGTGTTTGGAGGCACTGTCGATCCTACTTTTGCTGTATGGAAGACATATGTTGGTCTTGGACCACTTCAGCAAGCTTGTTCCTCACTCAGGTATGTGACCCATCACTTTTACGATCCGAATCTCTTCACAATGTTTCGTTGAGTACCTTCTTTACTAAATTTTTTACTGTAAAGGCACTTCACAAGTGGAGATGTTTATGGGGCTGGTTGGAAATTCCCCTGATTGTGTATGCTAAAGGATACCCTGTCTGTCGCTAATGGTTTCATTCGAACAGCCTGGTATTCCAACATCAATGTGCCCTAAATATGTTTCGAATCTGTTTAGAGACAGAATAGTGCTTTTTCCTTCAATTGTAAATTTTACATTATTTTACTGTAAGTTTCAAATATTGTAAATGGGCCTTTTTAGCTTGATTTCATTAATATTTTTTGGTAAGTAAAAGTAAAAGCAGTTTTATAGTCTTTTTATAGCCAAAGACCACTCAACCGACTTTACACCTTACCCCCTGGTCACTATGATTAACAGCATATAGCACGGATCAGCCACAGACGGCACCCATAGCTAAGGACCAGGTACCCATGTATACTCCTGGGTGGAGAGAGGCCCAATTTGTGCTAACACCTTGCCCAAGGATCCTTACCTCAAATGTGGCCAGTGCTAGTATCGAACTCACGACCCTTTGGATCATTGGACTCCTTACCACTATGCCACCGAGGTCACATTTTTATTATGTTTCTTAGATATATAGTAATTAATCTTTCATCGGAAGACCCCTTGAAAACCAGCTTCTGCTGAAGGGCGACCCTCATTAAAAGAATTAAAAACGAATGTAAATATATGAAAAAATATGAAAAGGGTATGAAAAGGGAATCTTTGCAAAATTGATTTATTAAGTTGACTAAACCCATTGGTCAAGTTAGTTGCATATGTACCGTCAAAAGTTAACAGGGGTCAGAACCTCTTCCTGCCCTGTAGGCTAGATAGGCAATGAGCCAAGATGCCATTTACACGGTATAAGATAAAAAGTGTTACAGATCCCCCTGGTGTCTAAACGATAGCGTGTCGCAAGGAGTACCCCCAATGAACGAGGACATATTTTGTAATACAATAGCAAGTGTTGATTCATTCATTTTGAGAAAAGTAGTGGAAAGTTTCTATGATATGGTCCATCAAATGTACTGCAGAATCGTCGTTTCGAAAGAAGTTTATTTACTTATACTTGGCATTTCGCATTTTCAGGTATCGTGGAGCACCAGGTAGAAGAGTTGGCCCAGCTTTGGACACGGCTACTAAATTATTTGCCACTGCTCCAAACAAAGCAGGCAAGAAAATCACAATCGTTGTATTGACTGCAAGACCACAAGACAATCCGGCAGTACCTGCTGCTGGTCTCAAGAAGATCGGAGTAACAATCTACAGCATTGGGATTATCCCATTTGTCAAGCCAGCTGACCTTAAGCCAATACCAGGTCCAGACTATGTGACAAAATGGAAAAATTTACCCAATGTGATAACTAAGATTCGTATTCCGATTTCAAGAGGTAAGTTCTGGCGCTGGCCAAGTTACAAATCTAATCTATTGTATTTCACAACTTTGACACCTGCTGTTTCGTCGTATTACTAAAGAAACCTTTGGTGTATGAGCGGTTCTTTGGCCTATTTACAGCGGCTACTAGGTGATGATGATGATATTTATTTACAAATCAGCTAAAACTCAATACTTACTGATTTGTGCGCCCTAGAAAATGCAGTGCTTTTCTATTTAAGTAGCCTGCGTACAGACTTTGGCTGTAGCCAAAGTCTGCACGCAGGCTATATTTAAGGCACTTACATAATAAAATAACAACAACATAACAAAACATTTAAATATAGCCATGTCTATTTCCGTTGAAGGATGATGTGCGGTACAGAATTTGAGAATAGTCTTAAGTAAGGGACTCATCGTGATAAACCCACAAATGCAATATTAGACACAGTAATTTATTGAAAGAAACTGTTAACTCCTTTAAAAGAATAACAACCAAATTTGCTTTTAACTAGGGAGAAAACTGTAAAATTCTGCAAGAGAAATACCAAATTTATCTGAAACCCTGAATGGAGAGAAAATAGTTAGTGGCTGCAATAAAGAGCAACGTTTTACAGCCAAAAACGCTTTTCATCGCACACGATTCTACGATTCCTGCGAATTTTCCTACAATGATGTTTTTTCTTCTAGTTGTTGGTCCTGCCCCTGGAACAAAAGATACTGGAACACAGACACCTAAACCTCCAATTCCATCAGTTGACCCTCCAATGCCCCCACCTACTGGTAAGTGTTCTCTTTTCTAATAAAATGATAATGATAATGATGATGCTGATGATGATGATGATGATGATGATGATGATGATGATGATGATGATGATGATGATGATGATGATGATGATTATGATGATGATGATGATGATGATGATGATGATGATGATGATGACGATAATGATAGTGATGATGATGATGATGATGATGATGATGATGATGATGATGATGACGATAATGATAATGATGACTGTGGATTTTGCAGTACCTGCAGGCTGCTGATCACAGGGTTGAAATGAAACTGAAGGAGAAAAAAGAGAAATTATATCAAGATTTAGCAAGAGAACGGTAAAATAAGAAGGTTACTGTCATTCCAATTATGATTAGGGCTTTGGAAACAGTACCAAAGTCATTGAAAAAAGATTAGACCAAATTGGGATCTGAACACATTTAAAACCATGCAGACCTCTGCTTTGCTGAGCACAGCGTGGCCTACGCATAGACCCATTATTCAAAAGTAGGAAGGGTCTACGAAACAATGAGCAAAAGCTTGCTGCAATGAGTTCCAGATTTCTTGAACTTGATTTATGCAGCCTTTGTTGAGATGCGTTTCACACATTATTTGAATAGCGGATTAGGATAATTAAAGAAAATTACTGGAGTTGCCGTAGCAAGGTTTCACTCTTTGTTTCGTAGACCCTTTCTTCTTTTCTTTTGAATAATGGGTCTACTCGTAGGCTGAGCACGGCCAGGATCATAAGGAAAGTCTTGGAGCTCTAACGGAGGCTTGATAACAGTAGTACAGGGCGTCCCAAAATAATTATGCTCCGTTTGTGTGACTACTGTGGAGGAGCTGTATATTTAATTATCTCTGTTTTTACACAGTTGCATAGGTCAAGCTTCAATTTAGAGTTTGAGACCCTGTTTGAGTCAATCTGACATGTGGTTGCTGATTTATGGCAGAGAAAAGGCAAAATAAGTGGTTGCTTCAAAAACGGCACTTCTGCTGTTCTCCAGCAATGTCAAAATAAAGTACGTTTTCAAAGAAACTGAGCCTGAACTGAGCCTGAAACTGACCAAAGAAACTGAAAAAGAAGGGGCTCTGGCATTGCATTGAAATTTTCACAACATTCTTTGAAGGGTAGAGAGCGCTCTCTGATGAATAGAAAACATTGCCAACCCTTTTAAAGATTTAGCAAAAATTTTGATACGACGCTTAGAACCCTTTCTTTGAAAACTTACTTTATTTTGGCATTGCTGGAGAACAATACAAGTGCTGTTTTTGACACAACAACTTAATTTGCAGTTTCTCCGCCATAAACCAGCAACTGCTTATCAGAGTTTCTCATACAAGGTTTTAAACTTTAACTTGAAGCCTGACTTATGCTGCTATGTAAAAACCAAGATGATTGAATCTACAGCTCCTTCACAGCAGCCACACAAACGGGGCACAATTTTTTCTGGACACCCTGCAGTGATAAGTTAACCACCACCATTGAATAAGAGAAATGAATGAAAAGAAAACACAACTGTTAGAATTCGTAAACTTTCGGATCAAGAATCCTCATCAGCACCATAGTAATAGTACCAATAGCAGTGATAATAGTAATAGTAATAGCAATGGTGATCTTTGTTTATTCTTTACTCAAAAACACGACTTTGCTTGGTCCTGTGGTCCACACTCTGTACATTTGCGCGTTTGAATATCAGTCTATGAAAATGACAAGACTTTGTATGCTGTCCACACCTATGGTGTAAAACATGGAAAGAATGTAAAATGTCCTCATTTTTGGATTTTTCTCCTTTTCAACCGTTTTTCGAGCTTAAGATTTTGTAAATCCATATTTTTGGGGTCTCTTTATCAGCAAAAATATCGGCAAAAATCATTTGGATCCCAGGTTGCTATTAAACAAGAGCTTGCTGCTGTTGTATTTCTGGAACTGTTCACAAAGGTGATGTTTTGGTACGGCCAATATTTTCTTGGTTTCATTTCAATTTCTATTTGTTTCAGGCCCTGGCATCAGTGCTACTGGAAGCAAGGATATTGAAAAAATCAGATCTATTTGGGACTGGAATAAAGTCACCAAGGGAATCGTATACGAAAGTACGTACTTTATCCTAATTCAAATACTTACATTTGTTTGTAGAAGCCGTTTAGAAGAAGCTAAGGGTTCCATTTTTCAAAACTGAAAATCGAGCTAATTTCGTAAAAAGCTAAGGGCATTTGTAATTTGTAGTTTTAATTTCCCCAGGTCATTCAAAAACTTTTTGACTTATTGACAAATTCTTTGACATTAAAGCATCGTTTGGGAAGCGCAGGTTCATGGTGAATTTGATAGGAAGGCGACGAAAGTCATGATTAGGACCAGCCCAGCAGATATGTTGACAAAGATGACAAATTCACAGTGGTGG
This sequence comes from Aurelia sp. 3 sensu Dawson et al. (2005), assembly GCA_964020215.1. Classification (NCBI taxonomy): domain Eukaryota; kingdom Metazoa; phylum Cnidaria; class Scyphozoa; order Semaeostomeae; family Ulmaridae; genus Aurelia; species Aurelia sp. 3 sensu Dawson et al. (2005). The sequence continues at coordinate 2,972,014 of OZ026593.1, forward strand.
ACACTTGCCAAATACTGGGGACGAAGCCATTGTTTCAGCAAAAAGCATTGTTTGTCTTTATTGTTTTTGAGCAAAAGATCTTTGTTTTACCCAACCCCTCACCCTCCAAGTGTGCGCCACTGCAAATTCAGATGATGAATGTTTGACATTGTTTTGAGTGCGAATTCCACTTAGTTAATACTAGTCTAAAGTGTTTCTAGGAACTATCGAATCCTTTTTAAGAATAATAGATGTAATCTCCATTTAATCTAGATTTTCCCACAAAAAGATATGCGCTTCAAGAACTAATTCTCTGTTTGCCTGCAGGTCTAAACCCAGTAGAACTGATCTAAAGTAATCATTCAAAATGATGAAACTGCACTGACCTTCTTCTCTGTATGTTTAGGGAAGAATTTAAGCACTTTCCGTTCGCTTACAACAAGCATTGAAACTGTTTTTTTCTGTGTTTTTTAGGCCTAAAACCAGCAGAGCTGGTCTTTGTCGTCGACACAACAGAAGACAATAATTTTGATGTGACAATCAAGTTTATCTACAATATAATCCGCCTGTTCAAACTCGGTGGTGTCAGAGTCTCTTTCGTAACATTTGGAAGACGTCCACGCCTCAGATTCAGATCAAGGCCAATGCCAAGAGTCAAGATCATTCAAAGAATACTGAGCAGGATTAAGCCTCGTAATGATAAGAAGACTTTTGTTGGAAGGGCCCTTAATTTTGTAAGGGGTCGAGTTCTTCGCAGAATGCCTGCCAATGTGCCCAAGGTTGTTGTTCTTATTATGCAGGGAAGCTCAGATGATAATGTTCTGTCTCCTGCAAGACGTTTGAAGGGCAGTGGAGCCTACATTGTTTCTGTCGGTAAGTAGAAATAGAGTGATATCCTTACGTTTCCTGTATCCCTGTGGTAAACCTTGCTCAACAGAGACTCACAAGGAAATACAATGAAAAAGCTGACCCTATTTTGTGGTGAATTCATCAATGAAGTTATATTATGATCGAATCACTGCTAAGGCCCTTTTTGGACAGTCATTCCTCAAAAATAAAAATGCAACGAAAATCAAGCTAGAAAGACAGACAATCAACAAAAGCTATGAGAAATACAGAGAAGAAAGTTTTGATTATATCCATCAAAAATTACAATATAAATTTACAAACTACACTACTTTACAAAATTACTAGACAACTATACCATACCACTGGAATGGTACCCTTGACTGCAAAATAAGTCTTTCAATACAACGATGTTCATATTTTAAGACTAAATGTTGCAGGAGAATTCTTTAGCCAGCTTCTGCAGCAATTTCGCTCGAATCTAATAATTTGTACCGATCACGGGGATTGTTATTTCTACTCACCTGGTTTCTAAATGTGTATCAGAGGTTTTTAAGATTAGTACTGGAAAACAAGTTTGCCAACTGCTGTTGTGAATTACGAACTTCTTTCGACATATACCCCTTGCCAAGAAACTACACCCGGATTTTGCAAATCCCTCGCAAATAATAGTTTAAACAGGTTGGCTTGACAAGCCTCTGTTCTCATATTCAGGTTTACTGTGATAACATTCAACTTTGTTTAGGAATTGGAGATTCACCAAGAGAAGAAATCACAACTACGGCTTCATCAGGAGATTCTGCAATGCAGTCACCTCACTCAACTTTACCTGCAATTGTTCTAAGGATACAATACGTTTTGACAATGCGTAAGTTTTGATTGGTTGTTACCTTCTTCATTAGACTAAACACTTAAGTCCCAGTTACAGTTTCAGTGTCATATTTTATAAATTCCACTGCATGAAATTTATCAATTACACTACTACAATACTAACCATACTACATTACCACGTACAATATAAATTCGACAAAAATCTAACACAAACACAAAACAAAGTTACGAGATAATAACATATATAATGAATCATATGAAGGGGAATTTCGGAAGGAGGAACTCTCTCAGTTGCTAGGCTAATCGAGGAGAGAGCACCCCTTGCTACAAAGATAACAACGTTTCATAATTGAATTGAACTGTTATTGTTTAAACGAACTGACATGCTCCTGTGCAACAACGTATTTCCGCTGCAGGGATCGTAAACAATGGAATGGAACGAAAACATTGGGAGGAGTGGATTGAGTGTACTTACGCATTTCACACAAAGGAAAATATATTTAGAATGATGTTCCCATTAAGTTAGGACTACGTTCATATGTTGCTGGCACATTTTGAAGACGTGCGGATCTTTGGATGAAATTATGTTGCTTCTATTCAAATACTACCCATTTCAGGTGACAGGATATTGTTTCCGATTTTTCGAAAGGTGTCTGAAACTTTTTGTCGGTTCTATCGTGTCCCAAAATTTCCCTTCCGAAATATTTGGATGAATGTGGCATCTTTTTATCAGCGTAAGTCGTTGAATAAGCTCCCAATGGCTTACCGTAAAAGCTCTACATAGCTCCCCCTCTCTTTGTAACCCCACCTCTCTAATAGGCACATTCCTTCCGGGCAAAAGTTGGAATAAGCCTTCCTTTCTCTATTAAGCCTCCCCCCAACTTATATCAAATTGCAGGAGTCTCCAAAGATTTTCCATATATTTAGCCAAAAAGTTTGTAAGTTAATTTTGGTATGGTTTGGGATAAAACTGTGTCGAATTCATGCATTTGACTTGTAAAATTGTATTTGCAATCCGCAGAATGCGGGATACAAGAACGGAAAGCTGTCATATATATATCTGTGTCGTTTGATTGTGTGAATAAGCCCTCCTCTCTAATCAGCCTCCCTCTGGAATGTCCAAGATTAAGTAAGACCCCGGGAACTTAATCAAGGGGGTCTTATTTGAGATGGGGCCTTTTCAAGGGGACTTGTTGAATAACAAGGTATATGTTTGATGGGATACTGCGATTCTAGCAGATGTGGATATGGAGAAAATCGAAATATCAATTTTGAAGTAGAATTTACACAACGAAAATAAAAGTGATAGCTACCAACACAATGAATTTATATAGATTTCTGAAAAGTTCACCATTTGGTGGACTTGAACACCCTGTGGTGAGAGCTTATTCGAGCGGGGCTTATTAGAAGGTGTTAGTTTATTCGAAGTTTTGCAGTATGAAAGAATTTCTTCCTTTTCTCCCCTAGCTGTAAATGGACCACCTCCAGGTACGGGAAGAGTTGATCCTGAAAATGCTGGCACAGGAGGAAAAGAAGTCAAAGACACTACCTCCACAACAAGTGTTCCCAATGAGAACGTAGGAAAGCCAGATCCCGGTACACCTGGTGGACCAAGCAAGCCTAATGGTGGTGAAGGAGGCAAAGGAGGAGCTACTGGAGACAAACCAAATGGAAGTGGTGGTACTGATGTTGCAGCCGGTGGTGGTTCAACTGGAACTAAGATTAAGCCTGTAGGACCATCTCCTCCTGTTCCAAGGCCACGACCACCCACTAAACCACCAGGTGGCTCTGGAGGTCCTGGAACTCCTGGAGGCAAGGAAGAGGTTAGACTTACCATTTGATCCCTTTTATTCTTTTGATGTTTTCATTTGTCTCGTCACTTTTTGCTCGTCAAGTACGAGCTATGAAAATCCAGGTCAAGAAGTGATGTGAAAATTATGCAGTGAGTCTAGAAAGAAATACGTAGCGTCCGTTTAGACCTCTTTTGTTTTGTTTTGACATGCCAATGAAAATTTACAATATAAATTTATTTAGTTACTTTACTTACAAAATTCTTAACGACACTCTAAGGACGATACCACTGGGTGAAAATATTGTGACTTCTTTGCGGCATCCCAAAAGACTAAGACGATTTACATTTCATTCATTTCATTTCATTTTAAAAGTAATTATCCTGGGATAAAATTCAGTTAAAAAAGTAATGTAGTAACTGCTTTCCAAGTGTCCCAGTAAAGGAAAAAAATTAATAAGATATAAGCCTATTTGCAATAATTTCTACTTAGATAGCTACAAAAACGTGAAAAGGAAAAAAGGTAATTCATTCGATGCGACTCGATGCAGATCAGCTTTCCTTGAATGTTCTCAATTCAAAGCTTTTAATTTACTTTTAATTGATTGAATCGAAGGGGCTAATTTCATTTCTGAGTCGAGTTTATTCCATGTATTTGCTCCACGAAACGCAAATGATTTTCGACCATAAGCTGTTATCATTTTTGGTACAACAAGATTGCATTTGGCATTGCGTAGAACCCTGGTATGAAGATCAGACAATTTGGAGAAAATGTTACCTAGGTTCTACGCAATACCAAATGCAATCTTGCTTTACCAAAAATGAGAACAGCTTATTGTCAAAAATCATTTGCGTTTCGTGGAGCTAATGCATGGAATAAACTCGATTCGGATATGAATAGTCAAAAGAAATCAACCAGGCATAACAGACCAAGAAAAGAGCACTGCACAGCAAATTTCTGATTCTCAAAATGAGAAATAAAATACTAGTTTCAAGAACAAAATCTCATGAAACAAGCACATTCATACTTGTCCGTGTGGTAAGCAAACGATTCTTATCAAGAATTCTTGATTAGGATATTTTTACTTGATTAATAACTTTTTGCTGCAACGAATTGTCCGTGTGGTAAGCAAAAGATTCTCATCAGGAATTCTTTATTAGAATATTTTTACTAGGTTAGTAAGAAGTCTCAAAGTGAGCAGATTCAAATATGAATTTAACGAACTGGAAGGAACTTTGGGTAATTTGCTGTAAATCTGCAATGGCCAATTTTGATATCTTGATTATTTTGAAAACGGCAGCATTTTGGTAATATTTGTAAAAATTCAATCAAAAATTTTGGAAAAATTAAATCATCGTGAACCTTAAACCAATTGAGATAAATTGATACAATCTTAGAGAAAACAATGGTTTATGAAGGTCTACAATATGGTGGAAAGCGGAAATCTGTAGCTCTTCCGGTTTCGGATTTAGAAGTTTGATGACGTCACAACCTTGAAATTAATAAATCCTGCCATTTTGAAAGTAATCAGGATATAAAAACATTGCCATGGCAGATCTACAGCGAACTACCCAAAGTTCCTTTCAAGCACTTTCATTCAAAGAAAAATGCAATAGAATTTTACACCCTCCCTTTTAAAGATTTGAGCGCTATGCTTTAATCCATTCATTTATACTTTCAACATCAGGAGAAGCCAAATGTTGAGAAGCCTGGCGGTAAGAAACCCGGTGAGCCAACACAACCTGGTGGCGGACCACCAGGAACACCACCAGGTGGTGGCGGAGGCGTTAGACCCAAGCCCGAAATCTTGCCACCAGGTGGAAAAAGGCCACAAAAGGTTAAGCCTTCAACTCCAAAGGAACCTGGAACAGGAGAAAAGCAGAAAGACAAAGGTGGAGACAAAGTATCCCCTAATATTGGCACAAATCCCGCTGGTGGTATCATTAATGTGAACACTGAGAACAATGGAGAGAATACTGGACCAGTTGTGCCAATAAGTATTGGAGGTGACGGTGACAAGGGTGATCCGATAACTGGTGGCATTCAGGGTAAGTTTTCTAAAACTAAGGGACCAGTCATTCTTTCTTTTTGGGAAAGGGATGGAAGATATTTTGGAGGGGCCACTAAGTGGGACTTACTCACAGAAAGCGGGAAGATAGCAAGGCATATTTTAAAAAGAGGATGTATTGGAGGGAAATTAAGTTAATTTCTAAAACCCCTTTCTCACGTTACTTGAAATGTTTGAACTAATGTATAGCGTGTCGATGTAAATCTCTCATCGAGCTGAAGTGATGACAGTATGTTTCATGGTTATTCTATATATTTGATTCTTTTAAGGAGGGTAGTCCTTCTGCAGAAGCTGTTTTTCCTGGGGACCTGATTACAATATAACGTTAAAATAAGACTAGAATGTAAAAACCCGTAATTTTAAAAGCCTATTTACGATTATACGTTGTATATAATATGTATAATAGAAAGAAAAATGTAGCCTTTTATTGATTTCTTAAAACCATTCAGGGAGGATATTAACATTCAAGAATAAAATTAATCGTACCTTGAGCACAGTTTTCTGAATTATGAACTTTCGAGCTGAGCCCGTTATCAAGCCCGTTATTCAGGGAGGATGCCGTCTTGGACTTAGTGGGAAGGCTACCTCACAGTTAAGCTCCCCAGAAAGAAAACCATTCTTGTCCCTTTGCTGACCCAGATCAGTTTCAGACACTTTGACCGGCATGGGTATTAAGAGAGGAGATGAAATAGTTTCTGCAATGTTGTAGTTGTAATCAAGTTATCAAATAAGTAAAAGAAGTGAGACAAAAATTCAATCGAATATTTGAAAATATCTTCCATCCCCTTCCCGGCAAGACTTAATGACTCTTCCTAAAGAATAAGGCTACTAAGCTCTTTAGGCTACGTTGTTTTTAAGCCATGAAAATCTGTTGTAAAAAGTGTAGTAGTAATGGACAGATCACAGACGTAAGAGCATGTGTTTTAAATCTTCAAACAGATTGGTGTACAATTTTATGATCCATTTCTTTGAACTTTACCTTAGAAGAAACTTTAGTTATTTCTACCCCTGGGCCGTTCAAAAACGTCTTTTGAAATCGTTGCATATTTTATACTCATTCGAGGACATGAAGTCATCTAATTTCAAACTTTGAAAATGGAAAAAAGTGAGCAACATTTGTTTGATACCATATTTTAGACATTCATAAACAACAATGGTTTTAAGCCTAAATTGCTTTTGAAGGTATTTAGGGAGGTTGCCTGTTTGGTATCGCATCTTTGATCTTGCTCCTTTGTAAGGAAAACAGTTTTGCCCGCTATTAAATTCAAGACGATTTACTTCGTATTTCTCGATCTTAGTTATCAACATCCCTGCTGAGCTTCTTGCAAGATTGCCAACGCAGTGGAACTGGGAGAAAGCTCTCAATAACTTTGGTTATGGAAGTAAGTATTACATATTTTACTCGCTTTAATACGCTGCAGCTCATGTTTATTCAGATTCGTGCTCTCTAAGTTTTATAATGAATCAGCGGCTCCACCTATCCAGATTCTAGGCTGACCAACTGTTTCTAACCTTATTCACAAATAAACAGCAATGCTGAAGCATAAATCTTTGAATGTACAAAGTCTATGTACAAGATGCTCTGAAAGCATCGATAGTGCACCCCTTGATGATACCGATCTAAAATTGCCACTTTTAAGAGCGAGTGCTGATTGAAAGTCGTTCTCAATTCAGTGGGCCATCTGGAGCAGCTTGAGTAAGGAAACTAAAGTGACATCCTTTGTCAGTGCCTTCAAACGGCTACTAAATGCCACGGCCAGAGCTAATTTTTCTTGGCCTTTTTTTCTTTTTTTGAACTAATTCTCCTCGAGTGTTACACATATTTTGTAAGATTCAGAACTCCTCTTTCCCAAATTTTCTTTTTTCTTGTAGTTATCAGACCGTGTCGCGTCGGGTTCGAGTAACAACAGCTCTCTGTGCATAGTTAATCATGCTCTTTGTGCTTGACTAACTCGAGTTTTATGCATTTCTTATAAGATTCAAAACTCTTTTAACCAAACTCTTTATTTCCTTATAGCTATCAGACCTTCTCGCGTTGGTTTCATCGTTGATGGGCATGTTGCAGCAAATTTTGAGTTGATCAAACATTACATCTTCAACATTGCAAGAATGTTTAGTCCAAGACGTAGCACATACACCATCGTACAATTTGGAAAGACTCCAGTTCGTGTTGTCATGCAAGATAAGAAGGTAAGAAATCAGAATAAAGCATGGGTGAAATATGAGCTTAAATCCTTTCTAAATTTAGAATGAAATCTGTGGGATGTCATTGCGTCATCCTTTCACCTTAGTTGATTGAAGGGAACTTTATGTAATTCGCAATAACGTTCTTGACTCAAACCGGTGCATACGTCACTCTATTTACACCTTCCACTTAAAATCAACAATTCCATGTTTTATCTCTCAGATCATCTGTCCAGTCGAACTTCAAGTAGAGATCGCTAAAATGAAGCCAGACACTGGTGGAACAAACATCGGACCAGCTTTATCATTGGTATCAAGATTATTCGGAGCTAGGAGACGATCTCGTACTGCTCTTTTCATCCTGACCCAATCAGCACTCAGTGGCAATGTGAATGGTCTTTATGGTGTCATCAGAAACCTTCGAGTCAGAGGAACAAAGGTTTATTCCATTGGCATCGGAAGTGGTTTTAGTATGGCGCAGGTTCAAGGACTCGCTGGAAATGACAGAAATTCATACTTGATGAGCACTGTTTCCCAAGTACCTGGATCATTAATGAGCTTGCAATATTATCTTTTGAGAAGTAAGTGAAGTTTTCTTGCATCTAGCAGGATAGACTACATTACATATGTCCCTCTAACTTACGCTCGTTGTTGTTGTTGTTTTTTGCTTCAGTTGACGGAAATTAGATTTCAGGGAGTTTCTCTTTGTATGAGTGAAATTAAAACATCACCTTATAAATATTGAACGAATACAAGGAATCACTTCGTCAGTCTACTAGCAGGGCTGAATTTTGGTAGCACAGAAGATTCAGGTTCCCTAAGAAGACAAGGCGTTTTGCGTTTCCAAAGAACAGATTTCACACCAGAGTGCATTTATCAAGTCAAAACATACTTAGACAAAAACTCAATGCATGGCTACAACCGAGAGATGTGAAATCTATTCGTGAATGTGCCAGATCGCTTTTCTTTCTTGATCAGGACTACTTCCTTTCCTTCTGAAAATGAATTTTGCAACTGTTGTTTGCTACTCCGACCAGTGTTGAGTAGGCCTTGTCTATTAAGGCGAAAAATACTGATGGATCAGTGACATTCCACAAATGTCAGTAAAAATACCACTATATCTTCAGCTCCCTTTGATTTTGGTTATAAGAAAAAATATGATTAACAAGAATGGTATCTGAAATATAGGGCAAAGGACTTGCTAGTCACGGCATTTTCGTTTGATTGATCCCGAACTTCGGAACACAGTAGGGTTGATAGGTTTGGACGTTGCTCTGTATCCTCTACTTCCAAAGACAGAAAGATGAGCAGACTTCGGAGAGGTTCTCTTTTTCATCAGAGACAGACCTTCTTAAATAAGATTTTGGTTGATAGAAAATTATGTTTTCGTCTCTGCTAAGTCTAACATTTATAGACGTTTGATAGTTTAGAAGTGCCAATCAAGGGTGCTCTAAAAGAAACGTTCCTTTTAAGGTTGTTGTGTTTGATTGCAAAATATGACTTCGTCTCTGTTACGTGTAATGCTTTCAGAATTTGGTAGGTTCAGGATTACCAGTGACAGAAGCTAGAAGGACTGTTTCCAACAATCAAAGATTTTTTCGTTTCACATTGGAAGCTTTTACAACAATCTCATCATTTTACTCCTCTTACAGACATTGGACCTGGTAACAAGCTCGGAAAGTATTTGGCCAAACAAGGTCAATGTGGAATGAAAGGAAGGCCAGGTAATAATATGTTTGTATATACTATATATTGCATACTACATACTTGGAAAGTATATGATTAGCATAGTATATAATTGGTATATTATGTAGTATGTAATAGATATTGGTATTAGTACGTGATATATGTTGCCAATATGTCAGCTAAACTATATTGGTATATTTCAAAGACATTTTAAGATCTCTTTTTTGAATTTAAAGACATTTTATATATGCGGGATCTTGTGCGGCATCTTGTGCGGGATGATTTACTTGAGTGGCTGCTCACCTCTTTAATAAATGGTTACCAGCACAGAAAGTTTTCTTTACTCTAGTTTTGAATTCAGAACTTGAAATATATCTTTGCAGATACCTTTTTCGTTTTTTTTTTTTTTGTTTCTTTCCTTCACGGTGTGTTGGTGGACTCAGAAAACACGTAATTTGCTTGTCAACAGTCATATACATACATATACTTACATACAAGGTTTATTGAATATATCCACAATAATTGTGGCTCTGCAACTCGAGTTGAAAATGCATTTTCTTTAAATGTTACAACCTGTGAAAAGAATAAGTTACAACATTAATTAAGTAGTAAAAAGAGAAAATTAAACATTAAAAACATTGTCAAAATTGATTAAGGGCAAAGTCGATCTGTAGCACGTCTCGTTAAATCCGCTTTCAGTTTTGTGCAGAATGAGCTCAATGACTTCTGTTCTCTAATTTCTGTTGGAAGTTTGTTAAATTATTTACTTAACAAACATTTGAATTATTGATTTCCTCTTTTAGTGCCAAAGCCAACACCCGGCAAAGGACTCAGTAAGTGATGCTAGTTTTGTTTACTCACCACAAGAACTTAATACCACATTCACATTTGCCGGTTAAACCATTTTGGTCTACAGGGTTTTTCAGGAAAAGTGCAACCCAAAAATGATGGAAATCTTAAAAAATTGACAACATTTGAGTAGATGTAATACCACTTGAAGGTACAATCTCAGTTTGGATACATTGATGGAATTATTTATTATCAAATTGATACGTCTAAAGTATGCCCATTTTCAAATGCAGCATGCTGCAATAGCAAAATCGACCCCCTTTTCCGGTCAAAATTTACGAAAACAATTTTTTCAAAATATTTCAGCCCTAGAAGCACTTGAGGTGATGCCTTGAGGAGGGAAAAAGACAATGTCATCCTGTTGAGATGCATTTGTAGATAGTGATAAAATATGCTCTCACAAAGGTGGAATAGCGTCTTTGTAATTCCCTATTACTTTCCAGCATCTAAAATAGGCCACCCTCGTGAAAACGTCAATTAATCCACCCAATTTGGGTATCTTTGCACAAAAGGTAGATTGTACTTTCAGATGGTATTCCTCAAATTGATTCAACTCTTTGTTATTTCCTGAAGAATCTCGATTGAAAGTGGGTTGCATTTTTTCTGAAACACCCTGTATAGTCCCTGTGAATTCAGATTTCACCTGCAAATGACCGCGGATTATAACAGTAGCAGTATTTTGCAAAGGAATTTCGCATTGCAGCAAATCCCAAGTGACATCTAATTTGAGACGAACTTTAAACCAGGTTAGGCCTATTGAATGGAACCTTCTACCAGGCCAGCACAAAATTGAATGCGTTTAATTGGTTGGATTTTGACCTTGATTAGATAATGCTGGTCTAACAGCGTTAGTGTGAGTGTGGCATTAGTCAGTAAGACCATGAACAAGGACAGACAATGTTACAACGGGATACCCTAGTTTGATGACATCCAGATACAAAGCAATTAGCACTTGGAGACAATGGAATTCTATGCCCAGTGGGTCACGTCACAAACAAAAAAAGCAAGTCGCTCAGTTACTGTGAAGCCCAAGTAGCTAGCTCGATCGTTGTGCGATCCAAAAACTGTTTTTTAAGAGCAAACACGATTATACATCCAAAGAAGAAGGATATGTTTGAACAAGCACCTCCAGCATTTTTTGGTTCAGAAGCCAATTGGGAGGCGATTTAAGCTTCTTATATTTTGGTGTGATTAGAAAACTTACTACCTCGCCATGGTGACTGCAACGACCAAATATGAACTGGGGTTAAGGCTGATTCTCACTTAATAGAATTTTCCCAGAGGACGGAATTTTACACAATAAAATGTTAGTAACGCTTAACATTCTATTTAAATTCAGAGCGACATTTTCACACGTCAACAAAAGATTTTCTGTCCAATCGGAAAGTTCGACTGGGTGGAAATCAGCCTTTAGACAAGTTTGTTATTCGTATTGTTATCAAAACTCTCATTAGGCCTCTTTTTAACGACCTGTTTTCTTTTACAGTTCTCAAAGTACAGATCGTTTCTACTGGATGCAATGATCCCCCGGCAAGAGGAAGAGACTGTGGACGTGCTCCAGCTTCAATCAAAGTCAATGGCTTAGAGCGTAGTTTGAACAGACGGGGTCTCAATATTGTTGTATATAACTTTGCAACAGGTCGCTACGAAGGAACGAGAAATTTTGACACTCATGGAAATCGCGGAGCCACCAACCTCATGGTTCGATACATTGATAGCATCAAACCGAACAGACTAGTATTCGTGGCTGCAAAGGATTCATACACCTCAGCCATGAATGCTCGGGCCTACTCAGCTCTCGTGAGTATTTTCAATCCACTTCCAGTTAACTCTAAATGAGTTCTCCTGTTTCACAAAGCAAGGATAGATTTTGTAACGCAATAGCATCATTCGCTTTGCATTGATAACGCAATTCAACGAGTTTATTGATTGAACACAATGGAAATTCTTTCAACTAGTAACTCAAAACAAAACATAGCCACAAAAATTGCCCCGAAACCAGTAGGGCAAACTGACACCTTGTGCGGGTGAAGACGAAAGAAGAAGGATAGTGGCGGCGCCAGCTCTGAAATATCCGAAGGAAGTGGAGGGGGTGGGGGGTTTTGAGGTAACTTTTCAATCGGAAGGTATACCCACCAAATTTTATGTCATTTTTCTTCGACAGTTTTTTGCCAACTTTTGGGATATAGGGTCCCCCTCGAGAAGGACAAATCTAAAGATGCTCCGGGCAGATTTTGATTATTTGGTCCAGGAGCTACGAATATGGGGAAATTGTAATCCTTCTGCTAAGCTTCTGAATCTCATAAACAAAGCAGCTCATTAGATCTATCCTTTTCTTTTCGCAGTACACTAATAACTTCGATTCTAATTCCCATCTTGATCTTTCTTTTCTACAGTATAGCATTGGCGGCGAAGAGCCATTTATTAAAGCTGTTAGATCCTCGTACGCCCTTCTTGGCTTCAAAGGAAAGACAAAGATGTCGTGGACCACACAGAAAGCGTTCAGACCAGGAAGAGGACCTGCAACTATCTCTGCACAGATCAGTAAGTATTAAATAGGCTCTACTAGGGGTAAAAATCGTTATGTTTTGGGTGAAATGAGTAGGGTGAAAATTTCGGATAAATTTCCTAAGAGATCTTTGTTCAAAGTTTTCCTCTAGCTAAGATTTTGTTCAAAGTTTTCCTCTAGCTAAAACTATTCGAACATAATGAATATTTGACACAGTGAATGTTGATTCATCAGTTCTGGCTCCACTGCCTGCCAGTAGCAATCAAAACTGCCAATCTTACCCTCCAGGCTACGCACTTTAAGGAACATCGGGCTCAAATCTTTCAAAGGATGGGTGTAAATTTCTATTACATATTCCTTTGAATTAAATGATTCGAAGGAACTTTGGGTAAGTCGCTGTAAATCTGCAGTGGGAATTTTTTGATATCTTGATTAATTTCAAAATGACAGCATTTATAAATTTTTAGGCTGTGACATCATCAAATTTCTAAATCCGAAACCGGAAGAGCTAATGAGTTGTGCTTGCCACCATATCGTAGACCCTCATAAACTATGGTTTTAAGCCTGAATTGTTCCTCGAACTTAAAGTCTGTATCAATTTCCTCATGTAACTTAAGATTTACAACCATTCTAATTTTTCAAAACTGTCAATGAATTTTTACGAAGATTATCAAATTGTAGCCTTTTTGATACTAATCAAGACGTCGATTTGTTTTATTCAATATAAAAATTTACAATAATGAAATTACCTAGCACAGCACTTACATACTACTTTACTACACTACAAGAACGATGCCATGAGGAGCAGAAGACCATGACTACCCCATGGCCATAACATAGAGACAGGTAACTAAGGTTAGGCTAAATCTAAATACACAATCAAATATTAATACGAAAGGCTGTGCACAAACAATTTCTACTGATAAATACTAAATTCGGGTTCACTTTGGATGTCGGGCAATTGCTGTGTTTTGGATGTATCCTGTTAGTGTTACGTGGGATGGACGCTAAATTTTTTCTGAAAATTGAAGGTAAAGTGAGTTTGGCTGTCATCTGGACTATCATAATTTGCCACGGCAGATTTACAACAAATTACCCAAAGTTCCTTTCAAGTGATTCAATTCTTAGGAAAATACGACAATATTTTTCACTTACCCTTTTAAAGATTTGAAAGATTTGAGCCCTGTGTTTCTTTAAGGATAGTTAGACTGTTTATAAAGCCGCAGTCTTGAATATTCAGTACATAAGATATTCGTTTCTTAAGAACATTGGGCAACTGGCAAGCGGTTTCTAGGCTTGATTTGACTTGATTTCATTCATCGATTTCAGATATTTGAGAACAGTAACCTTTTAGCAAATGCTGATTTTCAAGGGGACCTCCTTCTTAAATACAATTCAGTTATATGTGAAGGAAATACAATATCTACACATCTTTCTTGGAAAGATATCTATTAGTGGCATCAATTGTAGACGCCTATTTAACCTATGTATGTATTTATGTATCATTTGCCACATAAAAAAATATATACAAGCTATTATAATAATATAAAAAATAGATACAATACAATACTTTAAGGTTAAAAACGTAAAATAAAAACACCCCTAATTACAGTGGCAGGGATAGCATTAAAGGGTCAAGCTGACCTTATTTCCATAATGGTCCCCTTAGAGGTGCTGGTATAACAGAAAAGATGAAAAAAAGAAAATAGGAAAGTACTGTAGTTGTTATGAGTACAATCTTAGTTGAAGGCTATTCCAGTTTTTTGCATCCCATAAACATCAAGCAGTTTTGACCGTTTCGTCCATTTTGGTCCGTACGACAAAGATTTTTGTCCCTCGCTCATCGTTGAAAGGTAGGAGGTGATATCCCAGATTCAGACTCTGTTACATTCTTCATTCAACGCTTTTCGGGATAAATTCTGTATAGAAATTTTAACCTCTGATGTCAACTTCCTTGACACTTGATACCCCCTGAAAAGTATCAGTAGTTTTACCCATCAAAACAGTCATGACGGTTGTTTTGAGTCTAACTGTTATCGAGTGTTTTGAAAATAGCTAAACAGATTCTCTTTATTTTTCAGTGTTAAAGAAAGTGCGTGATGAACCTTTGAAACGTAAGCAAAACTTTGATATATCGACTGAGAGTTTTTTGCTTGAAGCTGTGTTTTTTTATTGGTTTCGAAGACAAAAACCCCATTCGTATCGATTTCGCGATTTTTGGAATGGCATCGCAAAGTAACGTAACTTTAAAGGGAATCGAAATAGCTCATATCGACTAGCAGTTATGAACAGGCCAAAGAAATTCCCAAACTCACACCTTTCTCTAGCTACATAATGTAAAGGCACGTGCTAAACAAGTGAATAAAGTAAACTATAGCACATTGATGGGAATGGAGACCCCTTTTAGATGCTTGCCAATGAAAATTTGTACGGACGAAAATTAGTGTGAAATTCGTACGCTTAAATGCGTTTACACAGCACCGTTCTAAAGTTATTCCACTTTAGCAAGAGCCTGTGCTAACCTGCAGCCTTTGCAGGCATTCTTTGCAAGCAAACAAAATTATGCAAGATGACACGTGCAAGGTATGCAGGTTGGAATGGCTCCTTTGAAACTGGAGAAAGTGGAAGAAAGGCATGTCGTCATGAATGCAGCTAACAGGAAATTTGGCATTGAAAAAATTCAATATGCCGTGTTGGCATTTTAAAATTAGCTGACAAGGTGACGAGACTTTCTTTTGTTCTTAGAGGAATGGGAAGTTTTTGCAATGATCAATGGGATTTTTAGGGTCCCAGAAAATGCATTTTAGGATAGCTTACGATCACAAAGACCCATGGTTAGCACAGGCCCTTTAACATGTCGTGGCTCGGGCTACCCTTTTGCTTGAAACTTGAAGAAGTCTATCTTTCCATCGCCCACTTCCTTTAATTCTTTAGCACCAAGTGAGCTTGGAAAGACAATCTGTGAAGGCAGAACAGGAGTTATTCGATGTCCAGTTGGACTACGTATTGGAATCACGTATGCTATGTATGGTCGTCAAAACAGAGACACCTGCAAGAGCAGAGCCATGAGATCGACAACTTGTAAATCACCAAGGTAAGATCATCTTGTATTTACAGTTTTACAATACTATGCGCATACTAACTGGTTTTGTGTTGTACGGGAAAATATAAAGCCTGAGGTCTTAAAAGTACAGACCGAGCTTGCGAGGTCTGTGCATTAAGACAGAGGGCTTTATATTTTCCTGTACAACAACAAAACCGGTTAGTATGAGTTTTATTACCTGACATCTTCTAATCTTGACTCGCATTTCATCAAACACATTTTGTTACGGTCATGTCGTTTGAGTTCACTGCAAATCTCACAGGCCTAGGCCTAAAGCAGTTGCCATGGTGACAAAAACGCGTCCTTTTATCGTATTATACAAGGCTGCGGGAAACCCGCGGGAAAAGTGCGACGAACCAATAGGAATGGCGGGATTCTGTATTGCCTCGTTTTTGAAACTTCAGTCAGGTAATAAAAATTGTTATTTTTGTTTACATTCCAATAAAGGTTTACAGCACAAATTTACTAGTTACACTACTTACAGAATACTTATCGACACTAAGAGGACGATGCCACTGGGTGCAAAATACAATGACTACTCACTAGAATCACACAAAACTAAGACGACTTACATATGAATCGAAGGAAAATAAATACAAGACATAAAAAAGAAGTAAAGAACACTACACTCTGTCTCCAACTAGATATCAGGTGAAAATGTTCCTCGAATAATAGCAGACAAGATGTTGCTGCGTTATGATACAAATTATTGATTACTATACTTACAAAGTACGCTACCATAATAAAGAGGCGATAACTCAGAATTGGAAAACATTCTGTCTTTCTTGAGGCCAAAATGCGAAAGCCCTGGTTTAGATGTAGAGGCAAATTTGAATTTTCAAGATTGATATTTTAGCTCTCAAGGCACCATTATCAACAAATGAAGTATCTATGTTCAAGTTTACCATGGAGGAACACTTCGAGAGTAGTTAGCCACCGATTAAAGCTAAATTGTAATCTCTAGATCCGAGGGCCCCTTGAAAATCAACTTGTTGAAGGGTAACCTTCCTTAAATGAATTAAAATGAAATGAAAAATGAAAACGAGCGAATCTGAAATCTGCATACGTTTTTAGGGACAACCTCTTGGTACAACAAAGCTAGGACGGAGCGTTTTCTTTGTTTCTCGTTCCTCATTTCTTCTTGTTCTCATTTTTCACTCGTTTCTCTTTTTACAGATCACTTCGCATTGTCAGAAAGGCTTGCCAAGGCAAAAGATCTTGCCGTCTCTCAGCACTTAACCGCATATTTAAGGATCCCTGCCCAGGAACTGCGAAATATTTAGACGTCAAATACACTTGCAGAGGAACAAGACCATCGCCTGCAGCTACCAGGCCTCGTGAGTGTTGTTTCTCTTATTTCTTTGTATGGTTACAAGTCCGTGGTTGATGTAATTAATGCTAGATAGCAAACTTATCAGCTGCTGCAGTGAATCATGAACTTCTTTCCACATTTGACGTTCGAAACAGCTGCAGATAAGTTAAAAATTTTGCGAGTTTTGGCCAAAATCATTGCAATTTTGTCGTAAGTTGTCGTCAAAACACAATGAAAAAGCTAGTAGGGATTAATAGGCACGAAAAAAGAGGGTGGCCTTGTTTTTGTTGAATTTGATAGATCATTTGCGGTTCATGACGTCAGTTTCCTCTGGTTGCTTATTTGTTTACGCAATTTGTAGGAGAAAGGACAGCAATAGGGAACAGTGCGATACGCCTTCATAACAGTAGGCTGTTTTAGCAAGAAGACGCGAGTCAAGAAGACGACGGCATAATTCTTTTGTTCGAGGCTATGAATTACAAAGAGAAATCAACTTCAAAACTTTCGCAAGTCTCGAGAGACTTATCGTATGTTCTATTCTGAAACTGACAACCTGAAAACTGTACTTTTGAAGGCCTCACTGACAAAATAGGACGTCGAGAAGGGAAGCAAAATGCTATATGAACACATTCACAAATGATGGAAATGCGAGAATGCAAGCAGTTCTTTGGGAATTTGTTAGTCTGTGAGTAGCTTTCCGGGAGGGAAAAGGCTGGAAAATTAGAATGCTCTAAAACGTGAAAAAGTAGCTGCGTTTTCAAAGACGTCCGCGTCTTGCTGCTAAAACAGCCTAGTATAGCATTGTACCAGGTTAGTTGAAAAAGTTTATGAGTTTGGCGAGCGGCTATGGAATAAAGAGTATCTGACCGATGTTCAAAACTTAATTGTTACTCTATCAATTAAAGGCTACCTTAGATGAAAAACTTTTGTCTGGTAAAACCACACATCATTAAGACCTAAAGATTAGAAAAACGCCTGTAAGGGGTTTACATGGGAATCAAAAGTACCACATTCCATTCCGGTCCATGATTTATGTGGCGTTGAAGTATACATTGTCTTTGTTAGAAATAGAAGTTTAATGTCAATCGCACCTAAATTATGGACCAGAATGGAATGTGGAATTCTTGTTCCCAAACATGCCCCTTTCCAGCATTTTCCTAATTTCTGGGTCTAAATGATGAGTGATTTTACCAAACAAAATTTTCTGAGCTAAGTTAGCCTTTGACAGATAGATTAACATTTCAGTTTTGAGCATCGGCCTCATACTCTTTATCTAAAAGCAGGCCAAAAGCGTAGACTTTGTTTACTCACCCGGTCAGTATCTTATCAATCATACCATGCCCGGACTTGTTTATTAACCCTATTTTGGTTAGGGGGAAATTTACCCCCCACCCTAGTAGATTTTTAATAACTCTGTCAGGAAACATTTTATAGCCATGAAACTTCTTGATTCTTTGCAACTGCCTATTGTGCAACTTTTCAGAAAGTTTCGTTGAAATAGTTTGGAAAATGAGGGGGCGGGAGACAATTTTTTGGGACTGACCCTGGAAAAATCGCAAATTCTAAAGTCTCAATTATCGCGAAAAAAGGAGCTGAATTCGAATATTTTGCAAATTTCCTTTGTAATGTAGTGTTATTTGATGTATTCTATCATAATTATCATGTTTGGATGGAAATTGTGCTCCAAATTTAATTTTATCGTGATTTTCCTGATTTTGGCCAATTTTGCCGCTTATCTTGACCACACAAAGGGAACTGCTGACGTAAGCAAAGATGATGGCAAGTTTTAGGTTAATTTTTACATTTTCAAAAAGTGCATGCCTCACGTTATTAGGGGTTATTAGCACACCAAATTTGTTAGCTCTGCCCATTACCAGTCAATAGTTTGGTAGGGGGCCCCCCAACCAAAATAGGACGTATCACTATAGGGTTAACATCAAAAATGGCCGATCAATCTAAATAAGTCTAAACAATGAAATTACAAAGAATAAATTTGTTTCGTTACAGCAATGAAAGTTGAAATCACTGCCATGGGATGTTCTGATCCACCAGCCAAGGGCAGATGCGGGGCTGCTGTCGGCTCCATCAAGGTCAATGGAAGGGAACTCAGTCGAAATAAGAGAGGAATCAATATCGTTGCTTTCAGGTAAGTAACACGTTATCTGTCTCACTCACGATAAGACCGTTTTGCTTCTTTTTTCAACTACCGGGTGAGTCAGAAAAAAGCTAGACTCACGATATAGTCCCAGTTATCGAAAACAACAACAACAACAACAACAATTATTGCAACATCAACGAAAACAACAGCAACTAAAGTTTCATATTTGCCTTAACTTGTTTATAAATATGCCTATTTTAGATAACTCAATGATAAGAATAATAGAAACGTTCATTCAAAACAACTTGAAATACAATGAAAGCTAAAACTCTGCCAGGTCTACTGATTTCAGAATTGGTACCAATCAAACACGCCCCTAGCTTAACCTATTTACTTGTATGTTGTTTGTCATATTTTTGTTCCCTCGTTGTCTTTCTGCGTAATGTTCTTGTATTGTCCGCGTCTTGTTTGATGTCGTCATGTGGTTGTCGTGTCATTTTGCTTCTCTTGGCTTCCCTCTATTGTCATACAACTGTGATCAGAAAGTACAGTAGGAGCCCAGGGGGGGGGGGGGGTAACTTCAATAGGCGGGTGACGGGAGTGTGCCATTTGACTTATGAAATCACTCCCTAAAATCTATAAATTTTCGCGAAACGATTCCCCAAAGTTTACAAGTCACTGAAAATATATACCCTAAAATTGTGACAAATATCCAAAATTTTAACCAGGTATGTGCGTGAAATTTGATCAAAATCAATAGCCTATAGCCTAAAGAGTTATTTTTCTGAAATGACACCCCAAAACTTATGACTACTTGTGACTTTACCAAAAATGATACTCCAAAAGTTATTTTCTACTCAGAAATAGGCATCCTAAAAATTGCACATCCCATACCAGCATATAAAGTAGCTAGCCCCCCCCCCCTGTGGGGTAGGGTGCACCATATATCGTAAATTTTAATGTGAAAAATGAAAATGCTCCTTTCTAAAGCAGCAACATTCGTCTTTTTCAGTTATCCACGAGGAAGGTTAGTAAGGAGACGTGCATTCGATACTTATGGTAGAAAATCGGCATCAAATGCTATCGTCAGATGGTTAAGAATGATACCTATCAACAGCATCATTTTAGTTTCCTCAAGAGATTCGTATGATCGATTACTGAGTGGAGCTGCCATCAGAGCATTGGTGAGTTATGTTTTTTATCACAAATGAAAATAACCAAGCTAACGACGAGCAAGAAAAAACTTCCCACTTTCGAAAATTCATAGCAGCAGGAGATCTCGACAGATTTGAATTATTCAATTTTTAAAGATCAAAATATTTTATGAATTTTTGTCTGATTGACATGAGCAGTGAAAATATTGGTAAATTCCATTTTATGACATTTTCTTGGTTGAAAATTACCTGGAAAGGGCCTAAGACACTTGATCAAACCTTAAGCGAAAGATTGCAGTTTAAATTGCAAAGAACGAGACAATGGTTGTTTTGCTCGTAGCTATTGTGTATGATAGGGAAACTTTTTTGGGTCCCCCGGGGTTTTGATGATTTCATGAATGAGAGAGCCTGTTTGCGATATTCTGTCCAGCTAAACCTAACTCTAACCCTTCAAGCTTGGCCATTTATTTTGACCTCGAGCATGATAGTATATTTTTCTGTGTTGTCCTTTAAATTTTGGTCTTATGGTTAGGTCTTTTAAATCAACAGCCTCGTTTTGGAAATAAATCAGATTCCTTTTATGTGGGATTTTAGAGAGCAAATTCTGATTTAGTACCCAAAAATGAGTTTTCATGTTTCTAGCGGTCGTAGTGTTAATTTTATGGCGATGTAAAGTTTGCAAATCTATCAGGGATTTGACCATCAAATTGACTCGGGATGTAAAGTTTCACTCAAACAATTTTTCAAGGTCAATTCCCTTATAAATCTTGGAATTTTACATTGTCATAAAATCAACATCACATTTGCTAACAGTTTAAAAACATGTAACTAGACTAAAGCTTGGGTCCTGGGTTCGAAATTTTCATATGGACAACAAGACAACAGGAAGAATTTTTGACACATTTCCAAAACGAGGCTGCTTAATTGAAGTGATGCATACAGTAATGTTCACCTCTTTAATTGCAGCGTAGCGTTGGTGCAAGAGGAAACTTGAAGACTGGTATCAGAGGCTCTTTGGCCATGATTGGCTTTAAAGGAAGAGGAACTTTCAGCTGGAAAAAACAAATTACAAGGAGAATGAGAAAGGGACCTTCAGTCATCTCAGAATCAATCAGTAAGTTCTATATCATACTTGTTTTTGGTAACATAGGGTTCCCATTGGTGTAAAAAAGGCGGATGTGAATTCTATGGCCCACTCCTTTTAGCTGAATGGCTTGAAGGAAACTTTAATTACATTTCTATGACACTACCGTTGCAGGTCTCAGGAATGTTGAATACTTTGAAAATATGACGTTTTAAGTGTCAAGAGAAACTTATCTGCAGCAGTGTTAGAGACCACATTGATAATTCATGCATTTAAAACTTAAGAAATAATTTAAGAAACTTTTAGTACTATGGCCTGATCCAAGTTTCTTATAAAAAAACGTGTGGTATCATTTCAAAGGATTCTTATAGTTTTCTTTGTAACGTCACAAGAAAATGCGGCATGAAAATTGGGAACTTTCAATGAAATATGGATCTGAAGCAACCATAAATTACAAAATAGCAGTGGGAAGAAGTAACTATCATACGAAGAACGTTACCAGGTTACCTGTAGCACAGTTGTTATTCGATTACTACGGGGAACAAGAGTGTAGCTTCCATTGCGGAATTAGACTTGTTCCACGCCTTAATCTCGTATTGCTAAGATCCAGGTACCCTCTGAAGAAGCCACTTTTTCATAACTTTAATGTCCTTTTCTTGCCTTCACAGATTTGCCATTCAAAGTCATCATGCGTACGTATTCTAATATTTCTTAATTTTGAGGATGGTGAGAATAATTGCTAAAAACAAACTTTTGTTCGAGAAAATATAATATCTTTCACCAATCAACACTCACGTAACATTCCTTTCCTATGCAAAGTGTTTCTTAGGTAAGACATACATAATGTTTTCAAACAGTGAAAATGTTGTGCTGTAACTTTTCTGCGGCGCAAAAACTTCAGACAATACCGGGTGAGCCAGAAAAAAGTTTCCACTTTTGAAAATTCATAACACCAAGACTACTACACAGATTTGAATCATTCAAATTCTAGTTAAAAGCCGAAAGATCAAAGTATTTTTGTGATTTTTCTCGCTGTCCTACCAGCACTAGAAATATTGGCAAATTCAGCTTTATAGAAATTTCATGGTTGCAAAATCACGGAAAAAGGGCCTAAAACATTGATCAAATCGTAAGGATTCTATTCAAATCGAGCAATATGCCATGAGCGTTTCACCTCCGTCAAGAGTTATAAGACATCGATTTTCAAACACATAAGAAAGATTTTCAGTGCCAAGGAAGTTAATGCCTTGAGGATATCTCTCACCCATGAGAAGTTGCATTTCCTTCATTATTCTGTGCGCGAGGTCATTTATGCATTGATCAATGTTTTGGGCCATTTTTCAGTAATCAATGAACTATGAAATGTTTACAAAGTTGAATTTACCAATACGTCTAGTGCTGGTAGGACAGCGAGGAAAATCAGAAAAATTCTTCAATCTTTCGACTTTTGACTAGAATTTGAATGATTCAAATCCGTGAAGTAGCCTTGGTGTTATGAATTTTCAAAAGTGGGAACTTTTTTCTGGCTCACCCGGTAGATATTTCGGACTACGAGCAATTTCGGGTATCATACCAGGTGAGCCAGAAAAAAGTTGCTACTTTTGAAAATTCAAAGCACCAAGAGTACTTCACAGATTTGAGTGATTCTAATTCTAGTTATGAGCCGATGAATTGAAGTATTTTTTGTGATTTTCCTCGCTGTCATATCAGCACTAGAAGTATTGGTAAATTTAACATTATCAAAATGTCATGGTTGCAAAAATGACTGAAAAATGGCCTAAAACATTGATCAAATTGTAAGGACTATCCTGACACAGAACAATACGCGATGGGCGTTTCACGTCTCCCGATAAATATACGACATCAATTTTCAAACAAATACAAAAGATTTTCACTCCCATGGTAATATTTGTGCAATGGATGTCTCTCACCCATGAACAATTGCATTTTCTTTATTGATATGTGCGAGAAGTCCCTTTTGGATTTGATCAACGTTTTAGGCCCTTTTTCAGTCATTTTGCAACCATGAAATTTTTGTAAAGTTCAATTTACATATGTTTCGAGTTCTCTTGAGACAGCGAGAAAAATCACAAGAATGCTTCGATATTTCGGTTTTTAACTAGAATTTGGATCATTCAAATCTTTGAGGAAATCTTGGTGCTATGAAAGTTTGAAGGTCGAAACTTTTTTCTGGCTCACCCGGTAATTTTTAGGACGTATGAAATGACCGAAAATATTTGCGTCCGAAGTCCTGGCTTTTAATGTAAGGCTTTCTGTCCTGGTCAAATTTAATTTACCTGCGATCAATACACTATAGTATGTTGGACAAAAAGCCTTTGAAGACGATTCTATCTTTTGACATAATCATAAGAAAGTGTCTGCTCATTCTAATTTAGCACGACCACGTCCTCGTCCTCGACCACTTATCAGACCACGTCCACGCCCTCGACCAAGACCTCGTCCACGTCCACGACCTCGTCCACGACCACGACCAAGACCTCGTCCACGACCTCGTCCACGACCTCGTCCACGACCAAAGGTCTACAGATTCCGACCTATTTCCGCACGTCCACCTGCCAGAGGCTACACAGGTATTTTGACTTTGAATATTGAGATGAGTCACTTCATTAAACTTGTACGTACTGGGTGAGTAATTAGGAACCTTTAGCAGCCAGGACGGCAATGCCAGCCAGAACGTCATCTTGTATGATACAAACTGAGTATAGTTTCCCACGTTACTTTCACATGTTCTAAAATGATACGAGACAAAATCTCCTGCTTCATCTAAATACTTCAGAACGCTCTGTTTCCTTGAAAATTAACATTTAAAATGACTGAGTTTCACTTTGAAGATCCAGATCTCAGGAACAGCACGTTAGAAATAGGATTTCCAAGTTGTGCAAGATGTTCTTAGACGAAGTATTTCCCTCGAGCACTCGTCCTATTCGTGGGTCTAAAAGATTGTACGAGAACTCCCGCTACTTTAGGCCATTTTGGAAAAGTGGATCCAATTTTAAGAGTAATATCATGAGCCCCTTTGGCCAAATGATTTCAGCAAATCATCAAAAAACGCAGGGAAACAAGGGACGAAAAGTCATAAGTCTAGTGTAGACCTTCACAAACCATCGTTTCTTTGAAAATTCTTCCAATTTTCCTCTATTCATTGGAATATAGCGTCACAATTTGACTGAAAGTTTTTTCCATGCAGTTAATCTTGCTAAAGGAAAACCAACGAAGCAATCATCAACAGACCAAGGAGGTCTATCATCAAGAGCTGTAGATGGCAATGCAAATTCACACTGGTTGGCTAAATCATCTACACTTACAAAGATCTCATTGAACCCATGGTGGAGAGTTGATCTGCGCAGGAAAGTCAGGGTTGGTCTTCTGAAGATAACCGCAAGGAGCGATTGTAACAGAGGAGGAAAAGGAGCAAACAGATGCCCTAAAATGCGATTGGTTGAAATTCGTGTTGGAAATGTCGACAATAACCCAATGGCAAATGCAGTGTAAGTTTTAAGCTTAATTCACTAGGATTGTTTCCAACAGGTTACCAACAGGTTACCAAAAGGTTACCTCTAGTCCACTTTTTTGGATCGTCTACGAATGGCTCAGAAAGTTATTCTGAGCCACCTTTCACGCCGTATAACACATTTCATTAACAATTTATTAAACAGGGTAAGACATACCCTCCTTGTTCGGTTAAATACTTGGGAACCATAAACCTTTTTTAGATGAAGGTGGTTTGTCAATGTGTGAATGCTGTATGATACAAGGCTACGGGAGACCGTGCAAAGTGTGAAATTAGCCAATGAGGGTGGCAGGATTAATGCATTGCTTCATTTTTTAAACTTCGGTCAGTTATTGATGGGCAAATAAAGATCAATTTATTTCATACTACAGATGCAACTTCCGCAAGGGTCTCGGACGTGGCCGAACTACACCTATTCGCTGCAGGAAACCGGTTGTTGGCAGATTCGTTTATGTCATGACCAAGTTGAAACAGAAGACCATTTTGACCTTGACAGAGGTGCAAGTATTTGGATTGATTCGACGGGCAAAAGGACTTATCAAACCACCACGCCTTAGGAGAAGACGAGGTAAGTGATGGCGTTCAGACTTTTAAAAAATTTAGCCTTCATTTCATTTTATTTTTATTGCATTTTGTTTCGTAGCACCGTCAAGCAATCAGAATTATTTTCTGGGGTTGTGCAAACAATACCTAATAAAATGAACGCTACTAATCTGAAAGGCAATTGATTACAATCAAGGATTATCCACAGTTCTGTGAGATTTTCTAAAGAGGTTCCTTGCTTGGCCTTGCGCCTAAGTTCATTGCAGATTTTCGTCCCTCGAAGTGCAAACGCTTTCTGCCCATAACTAGTTTTCTAACGACTCGCAGCTTCCAAAAGTGCATACAACAACATATGGAATTGAGACTATATCCTTCCTTGGAGATATACTTTGGTCGATTTTACCAAATATAGTCAAACAAGCAGGCACACTTCCTATCTTTAAAACCATATTGAATGCTGGAATGGCGAGAACTGCAACTGTAAGCTTTGCAAAATATATATACCACAGGTTGGGTACCTAACATGATATGTACCAATTATATTTTGAAACGATTGTAAATATATTCTCTCTTAGTCTATAAGCTATATTGTGGGCCTAAGTTAGCAGTAATCTTGCGATTTAACTTTAGTTGGAAGCCTACTGTAAATAAATATGTGAATGAATGAATGAATGAATGAATGAATGAATGAATGAATGAATGAATGAATGAATGAATGAATGAATGAATAGACTTGTACACCATACTCATTTAAAACTTCTTGATGTCTTTCTTACTCACAGTTGTTCGCACATACGGAGGAAATGGAAAGGGTAGGCCTTGCGTCTTCCCATTCAAATACAAAAACAAATGGTACAAGAAATGTACAAGGAAAAACAGCAAGAAGTTATGGTGTTCTACAACTCGCAACTATGACAAGAATAAGAGATATGGTTACTGCAAGATAAGAGGTATGTTTGTTATAGATTGAAATTTGAAAGGCGTATGGCATGAACTTGATTGGTTCTTGTGATACAATTCTATCCATTGTTCATTATCAAGCACAGGGTCGAGGCTGAATTCTCATATCGTTTTCAATTTCTGTTTGATGCATTTCTTAAGGCCGGTTTGCACGATCATATTCACGTAAAATTTGCTTGAAACTTTTTTTACGTGATCACAGAATGTGATCGTGTATATCGCCTTCACAAGAAATCAATGAGAGGTATGACATCGGATATCCTTCTCCCTTACCTCGATCTTCGAGCTTTTTTGCACAGTACGTAATCCGGGGGTCTCTGGCTTCAGCTGTCGCATATTTTTTTATCTTTGAGAGCTCGCGACTCAGTGAATTTCTAACCAATTTGCAAGATTCTGATCTCTAAAATTATTTGAAAATCTTAGGGACAAGGTTGCCATTCCATGAGCCATTTAATCTTATCGTTGTTTTCAATGTTTAATCAAACGTCGAACAATTTTTGGAGACACCCTGTAGTTCTATGATTGTGATACAAAACATATTATTTGATTTGTACTTGCAAATTTTCACTTCCATGAAATGCTACAATTATTCCAAGGAAATTCTTTCTGCTTAGTTTGCAGAAGACATGAGTTAATAAGAGACAAGCTTTCTTTTCAGACCTGTACCAGTCTCTTACAAAATGGCGCATATTTTGATATTAAGGGTATGCGTTTCTTAAATTTGCGTTTCTCATGTGCAGGACACTACTGCAGAGTAGGTTCCATTTGGACTAGCCTTGTCCCCCAAGTTATGCTGCTTTCAGCTTCGCTGATTTACTTTAAAAGGAAGGAGGCTTATTAGATAAGGGGCCTATTCAAGTCTTGTGATAAGGATGCAATTGATAGCTTTTTAGTTCTTTTACTTTATACTATGTGGAATCAGCATCCAATTTAAGATTGAAATACGCAAATTGATCCCAAACCATTTTGAAACGTACATGCAAATTTGTCTTGCAAAATAAAGGAAACGTCTTTAGTAATCTCATGCTTGCATTTGATATAAGAGGGGGCAGGGAGGCCTTATAGAGAGAGGAGCTAAAGGCTAGTTTGCACCTTAGCGGGCATGCTTTTAGCATTTCCCCGTGATTTTTTTTCTACGGACTTTGGATGGAAAATGCATCAGTACTGGCACTGAGATAGTCTTACTGAACCAGTGGAGGTTTGGGGGATTTGTGGGTGGCAGCTCCCAAAAAAAAGGCAACCAAAAACAATCTATCGATTACCGCTCCTTGCTGCAGATTTAGGCCATGGTTAATTCATTTCGACGTCCCTCTCGCAAGTGCGAATCATTCGAATCACGATCTTACTTTGCATTATCCAATCAGATGATGGGATTATTATTGCTATTGTTTAACAAGCCACTCAAAAAATTAGTTCTGACAATAGAATTCAATTCAACCTCTGTCTTCCATGAAAGCTGTGCCGCCAAAGTGCATTTGTCCCGAGCTAAATAAAGCTCTTACGGTGACTCGAAGTCGATATTAACGCCATTTTTATTTCGTGTAGCCAAGCGTGAAGAACTTGAAGAGCCAATATTTGAAGATGATGAGGAAGATGAGCCAGATGAATATGATGATGCTGCCTTACAAAGTTCTACATGTGACGTCACCAATTAAAATGTCATGTCACAATGACGTCATAGTGATGTCATTTCATTAAATGCAATTTTTTTCCAGTACAGTAGATATAGTAATATAGTAATGCTAGATAAGGAGAGTGTAATGGACACTGGGATTCTAGAATTCTTTTGCACAGAGGTATACAGGGTGTTTCAGGAAAATAATAACCCACTTTTATTCGAGATTCTTCTGGAAATAATACGATTTAAATCAATTTGAAACACCCTGTATTTTTACTCTATTTTGCTCTCATTATTTCTACCTTGGGTAAAATGAAACGAAATAATTGCGGTTTAAAAGAATTGTTTACGCAAATCATACCTGTGTCTTTATCGTGGTGTCTTCTTGCCTTTCCTGGCTTTCCTCTACATCCTTTCCTCAGCTCAACTCGTTGATTCAAGTTTGCAATGGCCTAATTCAGCCTCGCTTTTATAGAGAAACTAGATTAGGCCATCGCAAACTTGAATCAACGAGTTGAGCTGAGGAAGCGATGTAGAGGAAAGCAGGGGAGGCAAGAAGAAACCACGATAAAGACACAGGTATTATTTGCGCATGCATTTTATCAAATAACAGTTATTTCGTTTCTTTTCACCCATGCTTGAATTTGTCTCAAAAGTCATGTCGCACAAATTTCGGGTCGCACCGATAAAGGCAATAGCCACCAGTCAATACCTTGTGCTAATTAAGGTGTTTAATAACTAATTAATAATTAGCTAATAACTATGAAATAGTTAATAATCAATATTTAACACAAAAGTGACAATGATACTAACAATAACAATACTAATGAAATAATTTCATAACGATATAACGATGCTAAGTTGACAGTAACAGCAAACATTAACATTAATTGGTAATAAAAGTGTAATACTGGTTAATCATCCGGAGGGATCTACCTTGGTGAAAAACAACGGGGATGTGCCTGCCAGAATAAATTTTATGACCCTTTCCTGGAATAGAATGCAGAAAACATAGTACCCATCCCGGAATAAGATCAGGGATAGTAACCACGCTACTAAAATCTTTATTTACTTATTTCATCGATTTGAGTGTTCTTTTGAAATGACTGGCAACTTTCCTATACACTCTCTAAATGATATTGAAAATGTTAAGGAATGAAGACTGACTGACGTGATATTGAGAATTATGATGAAATTCACGTCTTCTGTTCAGTGGCGTAGCGGAGGTGCATGGGGCCCTTAGTGAAGAAGGGGGGCTGGGGCCTCTTGTACCTATGTCTATGATGTAATTTGAAGGTTGGGGGCCCCTCCGGAGCCCCTAATCAGTGGGGGCCTTTAGTGGTACGCCCTAAAGGTAACCACCGTCGGCTACGCCACTGCTTCTGTTTCGAGTTATATTTGCTGTTTTGACCATGAACGTATACAGGGAGGTCTATAGCTCCCTGATTGTTACCTTTGGGAGCAACAAGAGCTCTGTTGTGACGTATTTTATTTTTACGATGAATCTGGCTTGTCCTGGAAAAAGCTTTAATGGACATACCTGTCCCGGAATAAAGACGCAAAAGGCACAACCCTGTCCTGAAATTTTCAGCTGAAAATGACACCCTATTGGCAGACATCCCCGGATGGTCATTGTATAAATTAGACCCCGTGTAAATCATCTAGCATAGGGTTCAAATCTTTGAAAGGATGGGTGTAAAAGTCTATTACATTTTTCTTTGAATTAAAGTGCTTGAAAGGAATTTCGGATAATTTGCTGTGAATCTGCATTGGCAATTTTTAATACCATGATTCGTTTCAAAATTGCGTTATTCATTAATTTTCAGGCTGTGACGTCATTCAAATTTCTAAATCCAAAATCAAAAGAGCTACAGATTCCAGCTTGCCCCCATATAATAGACCTTCATAAACTATTTTGTTCTTGAAAATTGTATTGATTTTCTTTGATTAACTTAAGATTTACAATGATTTTAATTTTTCTAAATTTTTTATAAGTTTTTACAAATATAATGAAAATGGCGCCGTTTTGAAAATAATCAAGATTTTAAAATCTTGCCACGGCAAAATTACAGCAAACTACCCAAAGTTCCCTTCACGTCATTCAGTTCATGATAAAATGTGATACAATTTCACACCCACCTTTTTTAAACTTTGAAAGATTTGAGCCCTATACATAATCATATACATTATGTATAGGGCTCAAATCTTATGTATAGGGCTCAAGCCTGCATGAAAGAACCTAGTTTTCTTAGATTCTGTAAGTTGAAATTCCAAGATTAGAACTGTTTTAACAAGAACCCACAAAAGGCTGAAATTTCTAACGGTTCTTACACGATGATTTAAAAGATGGTAATTTACTTGAAAATTGCAGAATCATTCATTCGTTAAAACATCATATATTTTGAAAAAGAATTTGAATGATAAAAGAAGCATATTTACACTGTACCACGCATAAAGAAAATATTTTCAGAACCGTACGTGCTGCAATATAACCACTTCTTAAGATAAAACTGTCTTTTGACCTCTTGAAGATCGATTTGTACCAACGCAAGAAAAGAATTTGTGTAATGCATCATAATGAAATGTCTAATGTATTCTGTGCTGCTGAATTAAATTCTAATTTACTCCTTACCTCTAGCAGATCTGCCGGGTAAGTCAGAAAGAACGTGGGGCGTTTAGCAAGTCATATTTTAGTGGCAAACAGGTCAAAATTGGGTGTGTTAAAGTTTGATATGCATAAAAAATGTTTTATTAGTAATAGGAATTTAGTTTTTTAAAATCGCTCATTTATTTCCATTTTCTCTTGAGCTATTTGATGAAACAATCGCTAGTACAAGAGCGTTTTGCTTCCCAATAATGACATTTAAAGTAATAGTTGCTGAAAGAAAAGCCATTTTTTTCTGTTGTGCTTTTAACGCAGTACAAGCCCTGTTTCATTTTTTTGGTAGAGAAACATGTCATGGCTTAGAGGCTCACAAGTGTATAAATGAATCTAATCGAAAGCCTATTTTAGAACCTGACAGAGCACCATGTTACTAAGGGCTGTGTTTGATTGGTCGTTCCAAACCTACCAATTTCTGAAAAAGGTAAGCCTCGCAGAGATGGAAACCCAGTGCCCAATAAAATGAAAAAATTCTCCAAAACAGCAGGTTTCAGATTCATCCTGGCGAAAGCAAGGTTTTTAGTTGAAAAATACAAAGACTAGTCCGGTGCTTGGCAACAAAAAATGAACTGACTCAATTACCATAGCAGCACGAGCACATTCGCCTCGTTTTCAGAGTTTCGCAAATAAAGGCGAGAATCTCTCCGAAGTCTGCCAGACTTTCCGCCTGTTGGAGCAGAAGGTTCGGCAGGCCCTCCAAACCTGTCAAACTTGCCGTTTTCGGAATTTGCTAGTCAGTCAACACAAATTCCGAGCCTTCCAAGTCTACCGTTTTCGGAATTGGCACCAATCAAACACACCCTAAAATCGACTGTAATTATGGAAAGGAAAGACAGATTTCGACAAAGAAAATTTTCGTATCTATCGCATGAATTTTAAAAGAATTGATTTGCAAATTAAACTGTATCAATGCAAACTGGCAAACACCCTACGTTTTTAGTGACTCGCCCGGTATGTACATCCAACATAATTCATAAACTTAGTATGGTTTGAAGAAGCTTATACCGAAATTCGTTAAAGAATATTAGATATTGTTAACGTCAAACCTCACCATGAGTTGGTCTCTTCAATATTATAATCTTGCTTGCAGACTATTTTGTTCATATTTTACTTGGGACTTCGCAAAAGCAGTCCTCCATGCCTGTGAAAGTTCTTAGAATGCATTAGCCTCGCTCCATGAGGACCCTCAACTTACGCTCATCTTATTGAATTGAACTTATGTTGTTGTTGTCGCTTCAGTGTTGTGGTTTGAGTGTCCATCAGCCTATCCAGTTCAGGCAAAGTGCGAAACTACGACATGTAATTGAGTCTAATTGCTCACGAGCAGCTCATGAGCATAAAAAATCTCTTGATCAGCGGTGTTTTCGTCTTAATGTACATGTTTAGCAGAATTGCTTTAGAGCAGTCGCGCTCAAGAGGAAAATACAGTTCCACGGAAATTGACCCTTAGGTCCTTTTTCACTGATTTTACGGTAAAGAGATTTTTTGTAGATTCGGACCCCCACTACACTATATCCAGGGCTCTGAGCGTGGACTAGGAACAAGTTCAACTCTCATCCCGGGCGCTTGCAGTTGCTACCGAAGGAACCAATCTTGGTCGCACCGCCTATACGCTCAAAATGCTGGATATGGAGAGCAGCCTTTATATTTCAAGAGCGTTTACACTGTTCCAGATGTTCCAGAACAAGATTATTCAATAGCTAGAGAGAACATAAGTGCTACGGATTAACAAGAGAAGCGTAAACCGGGTTTCAGTGAGGAAGCTATACACTGAAAGAGGAGTGTGAAGCTCCTTGGCCTCAGTTTTACCTATACTTTTAGCGTTCAGACAATGACGAGCAAAATCACACACAAAAATGCTTGAGCGTTTCGGCAATCAACCAAATTATATTTCATTCCTTTGTTTGTTTGTTTGTCACCTTATTTTTACATCGATTATTTACAGTCTAGCTTACTATATACAAATAATGTAAAAGGTAAACTAATCTAAATCGTTGAAAATGATTCCTAATTCCAAGGTTTCCTTCATGAAAGAATTTTAAAACACACGAAGTTTTCTTTCTCCGCATTCGTTAGTTTATAGGTCCAAAATCCAAGGTGCAGCCGGGTGCGGCTTTTTTCTAAGGTGAGACAATATTTGATAAATTCCTTTGAAATTATCACGCAGATTATTGTTCGGGGAAGTTCTTGCATGTTTTTTGCCGCGGTACGGATGCACCCTGCCGCCGGATGACTATTCACCTTTATTTCACAGTATCAAGTCTTTAGATTAATTATAAGTCAGTGACTTCTCTTAAGAACCATCTTTCGCGTGCAAAAGGCGACAGTTTGCCCTGCTTCTTTCAGGGCAACCTTAGTGGCTTTTTTTGTTTTGAACTATCGGTTGAGAGAATTTCTTTTGTCTGCAGTCGATAATTGCTTTGAATTCCGTTGTCTTACAAAACCCCGTCCTTGTTTCGTAAGCCTGGTTCACACTAGGTCGGTCGTTTGGGTCGTTGAGGTCGTGCAGAGAGACCCAAAAGACAATTCTCACGGTTTGAGTCATTTGTCTTTTGGGTCTTCCTGCATGATCCTAACGACTCAAAAGACCTAGTGTGAACCAGGGTTTACTGCTCAGAAAATTCCACTGACCATCTATCCATGGCAATTAGCCTTTAGAGGAAAGAAGTTTAGGAAGATTCTTTTTTGTTTAAATTCTCTTGTGATTTGTGATCTAAAAATTGCCCAAAGAGACTGCAAAACAGCGTCCACTGCACGTGGACCTATGAGGTCAATGCAGAAATGTTTTGCTTGGTTCATGAATTGAGTGAACAGACAGTAGGCCGTTTCTTCAAGGGCTGGCTGAGTCCTCTCCGAAACAACAACAGTGCTTTAGTGGAGATACAAAGCGCTTCAGAAGCATGTCACATTTCTACTATTCCGACAAATACGCTGATGAACAATTTGAGTATAGGTAGGTAAAATATTTTCTGTACTTTAGACCACGTTTACACTGTACCGGTACGGTTTTGTCCCGCTGCAAAGTTGTTATAACGGTTCAAACGCGCTTGTACTGCCCCGGAACAAATTTTTCTGTAGATAGAAGGAACCGAAGTATCACGGATTAGATGGAGGAGTGTAAACAGGAGGCTGATCTGTCAAATTTTTGTTACGGCTCCAAAATTGTACCGGTACAGTTAAACGGGGTCTTGCACCCCAGTTACATGATACCGGATCCATCACATACCAGATTGCTTTTAGTATCGGAGAGGGGAGTTCCGTTGAGGCAATCTGATGTTACTCCACTTCGTTGTCGCGGAGTGAAACCATGCCTCTCTGGAGGTGATGTGAAATTTAATCCGATACACTCCGCTCTGCATTCCATCTCGTGTAACTGCACCAAACCGATGTTGCCCGTCTCCAGTTAGACCTCGCAGTTCTCAACTCAAAGACACTAGATTTAGACTTCGCAGTGCAGGGTGACTAGGTGTCGTGTAATTTAAATCATATGTGGCTTCATGGCAATTCAGTGTCGTGTAATAACTGCACTGAAAACAGTTTGATTTTGACGAGGATGGGTTGAGGCCACCGATGCCAAGAGCAAGTGAAGCTCAAGCTAGGTGTGAACGGAGCGGGGAAAGCTAGGAGTCCGAGGGTTTGCACTCGGGAAATTTATTTTCCTTGATCTTATGTTTGAATGTGGGGACCACAGAATTTAAGGCTATAAATTGGCTCCCCACAAAGAATAGGATGGATCAATGTGTTTGTGTTAATGTAATGAGATTTTTTAATGGAACTGCCCCAGCTTACAGTGCCGAAATATTCCATCCAGCCAACCTAGGGCGAATAACACGAAGGTCTAAGTTTAAATTAGAATTTCCACTTCGCAAAAGTACTGCTGGGCAAAAATGCTTATCTTACCTCGGCCGAAAATATGGAATAGTCTGGAATCATCTCTCTTGTCATAAGATCAAAATTTTCCTTGATCTTATGTTTGGACCACGGTTGGCTGGACCACGTCCTTTTGGACCCTAGGTTGGCTGGACCACGTCCTTTTAGATCATTAAAAAGCCCTAATTGTTAGAATTGCTTTTGAACTTTCCTGAAAATTTTAAAAAAAGAGTACTTCAGATCACTCAGAAACAGATCGTTTTTAAATTTTGGAAACAAATGCGATTGCTTGATCTCTAATAACTTTCTTCGGCATTAATTTACTTAACACAAAGGAGACGACAGTTTGTCACAGATTGAGATTTTTCGTCCGGTTTTTACAGCTCTTGGGTAACAAGCGACAAACAAAATCAATGAGATAGACGAGACGAGATGAGATGAGATGAGGGAAAGTTGAGGGGCTTATTGGAGTAACGTTGCATCGAGCTCATACTTCTGAGGGGCGTATTACTCTTTAAAAATCTCGTACACCTTTGGAAAAAATCCTTTTGTTTTAAAGAAAAATCCCTAAGAATCCCGTCGTCTTTAAAAATCTCGAACTCGTTTCCAAAGACTGATATAACCCTTTCCATACAACGATAGCAGCGAGGGGCACTGCACTCATTGGAAATAGCGTACGAGATTTTTTCATAACAAAAGGATTTGTACGGATTTTTCATGGATTTTTGTTGAAAACAAAAGGATTTCTGCTAAAGGTGTACGAGATTTTTTGGAAGTGAAATACCCCTCGGATAGCAGAGTGCATTCTTTTTCATTCGTGACCCGGGGGGCGGCTACTTTAGTTTCAATTATATGGGGGTGTGCACTCTAAGAAATAATTTTTTCAACCGGCTTAGAAGTTTTCCCTCGAAGTGATAGCCTGCTTTAGAGAAAAATTTCAAAAAGTATAGTCCAAAGTGAAAACAAATTCCTAGGAAATCAATGGAATAACACTTTTGACAACCGGCTTTAGAAATATCGTCTTCTTTCGATACCTGGCCTTAGAAAAAAGAGGTGAAAACGATACCCGGGAAGGAGTGTGTCATCAGCAAAATACATCAAGATCCCCTTCCCCCCTGGGATTCATGAGCACTCTCCCCTCACCAATAAGAGAACCTCTGAGAAAGCCATTGGTATTGCTTAATTTTATAGGCATGTCATAGTATCATCCGAAGTTAGAAAATGCATTCCAAAGGATAGACTAATGACAGAGGTTGAGTGGAGAAGTCTGGGAGTGCAGCAATCTCGAGGATGGGTTCATTATTTGGTTCATTCTCCAGGTAAGTGTGTTTGTCAGTGGTGGTGGTTATTGCTGCGAAGCAGAATAATATTCGTGCGCAATGTTTCGCAACGAGTTCAGTCTGTTTGTTTTTCAACAATTTTTCCATACGTTGTTGTTGTTGTAGCACTTTTGATGTACTATCGTAGCCGTCGAATGATATCACTGCAGGTCAAAACAATCACAGACATTAGAGCGTGCGCAGTAAGAAAAGTATGGCAATAATAGCTGATTTTGCAAAATAATGAAAACAGCATTTTTTGAATATGGTCAATTGACTTTATTAGAGGCATTATAATGACCAAATTCTCTTGCATCAGTAACTTTGTTGGAGTTTAATTGTTGTACCTAAGGGCTCGCCTCTACGCGCGATATCTCGCCTAGCCAGGATACCCCGGCTGCCTATAGAAACGGGATAGGAACACATACAATTTTCACTTTGCGTTTACATGGGAATTTCATCCCGTCCCGTCTTGCGGGATGTTTTCATCCCGTCTCGGCATGGCACTCAGTTGTACACATCAGTTGAGGACGAAACAGAACAGAGAACAAGACAACAAAGTAAAAAACGAAAGGAGCAAAACAAGGTACATAAATAATCAATCAAAATATCTGTGTCCTAACACCCGAACACCCATGTTGGAACTTTGTACAATAAATTCCGAAACTGTTCAGCCATTGTCGAAAACTGAAAATTAAGAACCTTATTAGCTCCTCTGCCATCTTAAAGGCCTCTTTCACAGTATTTCGATTTTGAGCAAAGACATTTCAAAGACTGGAAGCAGTGATACATTATTGCACAAACACCTTTTGTGAAGATTGAAGAACCTAGTTTAAGAACCTCGAGATTGATTTCATGAACGCTGTCATTTACATAAAAACCAAACCAGTTTTTTCTGAAAAAGGTAGGTTCTTTTGTGCAGGTTTTACTGTAGCGAACCTGTTTAACTTTCTTTCTCCTCCGCTAACTTTAATCATCTTAAGGCTCTTAGTCTTCTTACAAAGTCGTACTATTAAAAGAATTAACGTTGTCATACATAAATGAAATTCGGAGATAGTGCTAGACTTATGAGGATGAGTCTCTTGTTTCTCTGCGGGAAACCTTGCTGAACAGGACAAGATTTGAGGAGCGTTCTCTTTGCTGTTGACCGAAGCGTTATCATCAAGTCAAAGATCACAGGGAAACAAGGTACTCCAGGTCATAAGTCTAAAACACAGTAACGTAAACACAAAAACTGTAATTTGTTTGCATCGCGTCTTAAAAAGTGAACCTTCCCTTTCAGTTGGCTATACGCATCTCCTACCCATGTAGATAACGAGAATTGTTTTTATTTCTGAGAAATTCTGAAGAAACATTTAGCAAAGAAATATAAATGAAATTAAGAAACTTTTTCATTAGTGGTATAAATGGGTCTTTTCCTCGTTAAATAAATAAGTTTACGTAACTGGATAACTCAGAAAGGGGTAAACTGTCTCTTATTCTCTTCTTGATCTTTTTCATCATCTTTCATCTCTTCTTCTCTTTTCGTTGGGAATCTTCGGAGGTCAAGGCAGCAAAGACACCAGCAGCTAAGGCCACAAGGCCTACAGCAGCTGTACCAATGATCAGCCATGTTGGATCCCACTCAGTGTTTTCACCACATTTGAAAGTGTAGTCACTCAGGGACAGCCTTCCTTTGTACAAATAAATATCACGATCTGTACTACAAAGTTCCAACCTTGGATCATCAGATGCTATTTTGATTTGGATAAAGCAATCCAGTTTGCCATCTTCCAGGGCCTTCTTCCAACCTTTGCTATAGTTGTTCTTGGCAATGGCGTTTTTCCCATTCTTGGAAGGGTCTAAACTCGTGAGATAAACTCCTGGCCCATAAAAGGCGTCTTTTGTAGGCCCTTCTCCTGACGGGTAGATGTAACCTGATCTCTTGATACTCTCCAGATTTTCCTTACTTGTGTAATGAAATGACGAAGGCATTTTGCAAGCTACCACCAAGGCCAATGATATTGTTTTGCACTTGCTTGTATTGCAAGGACTACCACCTGTGTGTTTACCTCGGGGTTTACCTTTCTGGAAACATGTGATGTCTCGCGGATCCAGACTGTAATTGTATCACCTGCTTATCAAATGTTGTGTTCTGAGATGTGATTGGGCAAAATTTAACCTGGTATCATTAGAGATCACCGTTCCTTGCCGGGGGGGGGGGGGGGGCATCCCTGATTGAATCGTGTTTTGCAAATCCGTTTTCAGAGTGTTGATGATCATTACCTGGGAATCGACATAGTTAAAAGCTGGCCCGGGCCAGGTCAAAAATATAATCTATTGTACTTGACAGCTTAGACGCATCCGGTTTCATTGTGTAGCTAAAGAAACAATGGATTTGTGGGCGTTTCTCTTGCCTATTTATAGCAGCTATAGGCATGTCTATTCCCTTTAAGCTATTGAAAATGCTGCTAAGGCAGAAGAAAGACCTCCGCTACAAATTTCAAGAGTCATTACTAAAGCATTTTAACTTCATGCAGATAGGTGCATCCGTAAATAAACTGCAAGAGTCCCTGTTCAAACATGGGCAATTCGAACACTATTGTTGGGCTTTCTAAACTAACGAAGAAACAATAATTATTCAATACTCACCCCTGGCAAGCAACGTTTGTATTCTGTTCAAACATCGTGGTTTGATTAGGCCCTCCTGCTGCAAATTCTGAAAATTCTTAGGGTAAGCTAGGGAGGCGAAATGTTGTTGCAGTTGGGATTCAGAATTTTCAGAATTTGCAGCAGGAGGGCCTAATCAAACCACGATGCTTGAACAGAATACAAACGTTGCTTGCCAGGGGTGAGTATTGAATAATTATTGTTTCTTCGTTAGTTTAGAAACCACAACAATAGTGTCCGAATTGCCCATGGTTCAAACGGCAAAATGGCTCAAAATTTTCCCAACCACATGAAACACACGAGCCACCAACATTGTGCGAAAAAAATTGTTCGAAATTTAAAACTTCGAAATGACTTAAAAATCGTTGGTTTTCCACATAAAACATTGTTTGCTTTCATCTGCTGCCCCATCTTTGAGAATCTTCGTGTTTTTTCTATTCTTAGCAAGTAAGTGTATTGAAACTACGCTTGCACAAAGAGAATTCTCAGCCCGGGCAGAAAAGAATGGTGATTGCATGAGAAATCTCAGCCGAGCTGGACATTCTAGCCTCCCTGGCTTAAGGAGGGCGGAAATTTGCGAATTTAGATATACAAAGAGATAATTAACTGAAGTTTGTTGATTTTGTAAGTGAAAAAGGCTGTAAAAGCCAAGGTCGTAAGAATGAAGATTCAAACTCGTATATATTCGAAGAAGCTACCAGAATCTATCAAAAATGCAATATCTTTTGATGTCATACAAGTAAAAACTTTCAATATTTTCATGGAAAGACCCTCATTAGTCGTGATCCTTTGCTTCCGTCAATGGCACATTTTCCAAAAATGGGGCGTTTTCCAACGATCTAAAGGGCATGGTCATGAAAAATTTTCCCGGGGCCAGCCCCAGGACCCCAGTCCTTACTCGCTTCGCTCGCACCTCGTTTCAACCCCCCAAATCTCAATTTCGTTCCGACGGGCCTGGCGGAGAGGAGGACTGACTTTTCACCCTGGTTAGTCAGGTTAACTTCCTACCAGGACTGAAAACCTTCACATAATCGGCTCCTTCAGGTTATCAATTTCTTTTTCAGAGCCCCATATTTTGCTGTTTCGTCGACGAATTCCAGAATCTGAATGCAAGCGAGAAGATGCAAGGTCTGCTTCGAAAGAATAAGAAAGCATGAATATCATCATAAACATAGATTCCAAATCTTCAACAAGTTTGGTGTAAAATTCTGTGACATACCGGGTGAGCCAGAAAAATGTTCCCACTTTTGAAAATTCAAAGCATCAAAAGTACTTTACATATATTTGAATGATTCAATTTCTAGTTAGGGGCCAAAAGAGCAGAGTATTTTTGCGATTTTTATCGCTTCTCACAAGCACTAGAAATATGGGTAAATTCAACATTTTAAAGGGAATAGACATAGCTGTATCTCGTAGCCGCTATAAAAAGGCCAGAGAAACGCCCACAAATCCATTGTTTCTTTAACCACACGATGAAACCGGATGTGATAAAGTTGTCGAGTACAAAAGATTATATTTTTGACCTGGCCCGGGCCAGCTTTTAACCTTATCGATTCTCTTTAAGAATTTCTTGGATGCAAAATGACTAAAAATGGGTCCAAAACAATGATCGAATCACAAAGGACTCTTCGCACAGATCAATAAAGAAAATGCAATTGTTCATGGGTGAGAGATACCTACTGCACACATATTGCCATGGAACTGAAATCCTTACGTATTTGTTTGAAAATTGATGCTGTATAACTCTTAAGAAATATTAAACGGCAATTGCGTATTGCTTTGTGCAAGGAGAATTCTTACAATTTGATCAATGTTTTAGGCCCGTTTTTATTTATTTTGCAACCATGAAATTTTTATAAAGTTGAATTTACCGATACTTCTTGTGCTGGCAAGACGGCGAGAAAAATTACAAAACTGATTCTATCTTTGGCTTCTAACAAAACAAGAAGGTGAATCATTCATATCTGTGAGGCACTGTTGGGGCTATGAATTTTCCAAAGTGGGAACTTTTTCTGGCTCATCCGGTATTTCTTTGGACTGAATGACTTCAAAGCCTAATAGGCACATTCTGGTATAATTTAGATAGAGGTGCTCAGGCTTCGGTACAAAAGATCGACCCAAAAATAATTTCTAGCATAAAAACTGACCCAGAGAATTTATTACACGTTTTTTTTTATAAGAAACTAGGATCAGGCCATAGTAATAAAAGTTTCTTAATTTAACATGAAATTTTGTCCATTTTACTACTACAAGTTTCTTCATTGGTTTCTTATTTTTTGGATGTATGAATTGTCAATGTGGTCGCTAACACTGCTGCAGATATGTTTCTTGATATTTAAAACATCATATAGGAATAAACAATGTTCTACTATGTTGAAAACACAAATGGTTAGATGATATTTCCCAATAATAAAAGTTCAACGATCTATTTGCTATAAAATTCATGCTTTTAAGTTTGAAAAGTTTCTTAGCACTTCTCAGACATAGTACTAGAGTTTCTTAAAATTTTGGCCACCTTAGTACTAGTTTCTTATAAACCAGTTTCTTATAAAAAAACGTGTGTATTCTGACCATGCATAACCAAAATTATATGCACTCTGCGTCTTTAATCTATGGAAAAGTGTTCTAACTGATAAATCTAGCGCAGTGTATTTGGATACCTAAGCATTTTGGAGACCCCCGAAGGGTAGGTCGCTGGAGCCCTTGAGCCCATCGATTTGAGAGCTTGAAGCCCTGGAACCCAAACAATTCCCCAGGAAACTTTCTCGAATTTTCAGTGATGCAGCCCTTGGAGCGCTGAGAAGCATGCAATGGAGCCCTGGAGGATGGCGATTTTGCCCATATGATCCTGAAGCCCATCAAAAAACGCCCTAGAGACTCGGAGCCCGAGATCCCTTAGCGGGCCTCACTTTGATTTTGATAACCTTGCTTGCTTCATTGTAGTTCTGTTTGTAAATCATGTTTTTCTCATATCTGCGACCCGAAACTATGACCAAGAATTCCTTGAGCCCAAAAAATTAATTATCAAATGTCTTGTTCAAAAAAAAGACTAAAAACAATAGTTTTAGATGTTTTCTTGGAAATAGAAATATCAATATTACGTCATCAGTGACAGCAATGCATGATTCTTCCTGCCATACTAATGTACATTCATTCTATATATAACAGACCTTATAAAAACAATTAGCCTGTGTTCCAGACCCCTTTGAAGCGAAAGTTTCCTTTTCTTTCAAAGGGGTCTCGAGCGCTAAATTTAAGTGCAGTGCCACCTATATTTTGAAGAAACTATGACACTTTTGCCTTGCAATTTGCAACTTAAATTTTCCGATTTCACTTAAATCCTTAAGATATTTTGACACAGTACAGAAATAGCAATTATTTGAAACTGTGTTGCGAAAAAATTCTATCACTATTTGTTCTGAGATCCTGCTGATTGATTGGGGGCCCTTCCAGCGTAATTTCATTTTCATTTTTCATTTCATTAAACATTATTTTAACTCGAAGAAACCCTTCAGCAATTAATATAAAAAACTTACTTACAATTCCATGCCAGCATTTCTTTACTGAACCCTCAATATTGATTCTGATGTTTTTGACATCCGAAATATGATATGTATTTCTGGTAGTGGTGCCTGGAGAGCCTAGATATTGTTATCTGTTGCTTATAGTATCAACAGAGGGTCTTATACGGCCATGGTCCTTTGCGCGCTCCGCTTTTCTGGATCCCAAGGAGGAGACGCAGACAACAGTTAGGTGGGGGTCATCAAGGGGGTTAGAAATCCGTCGTTCCGCGCAATTTTCAGTTCAAATCCGCCGTTCCGGTCATTTTTAGCCAAAATTCCGCGTCCCGCCACTTTGTTATCAAAATGATGGCACAAATTAGTATCGTTAGACATTTTCACCCATCCAGGTGGAAAGAGGAGAGTGGTAGTTAAAATTCTTGTGCAAAGCTTTGAAAATATTCTCATAGTGCTGATCAGAAAAACAAAGATGCAACCACGACCTCTTTCTACAAGACAACAGATGAAGGAACCGCAAATCCATACAATTTCATGAAAATTCTGCATTCCGCTCATTATTTTCGAGAAAATCCGCGTCCCGCAGGGGTGGAGAATTCCGTCGTTCCGCCGAAAAATTGCTAGGATTCCGTATTCCGTGACAAATTTTCCTCAAATTCCGCTGTCCCGCAAACCCTGATGACCCCCACAGTTAGGCTCATCGTGAAATGAAACACTTTGCGGTTGCCCCCATTGACTAAGGAAAAGGGAAAGGCATTTGGAAAAGGAAAAAGCAAAGAAGACTTTTAGTATTAATAGTTGAATAATCTAATTGCATTGGTCAGTGTACAGCTGTATTGAATCGTGCTAAATT
Organism: Aurelia sp. 3 sensu Dawson et al. (2005); assembly: GCA_964020215.1. NCBI lineage: Eukaryota > Metazoa > Cnidaria > Scyphozoa > Semaeostomeae > Ulmaridae > Aurelia > Aurelia sp. 3 sensu Dawson et al. (2005). The sequence continues at coordinate 3,015,031 of OZ026593.1, forward strand.
GGATGATTTCCCCTGTTTTCAGATTTTTGGACTCCTCATTCTTAATCATGCTCAAGTTGTTATTCATAGATCCCAAATGTTGATTTGATCATGGGCAATAATACACGGTGTTTGTAGCTAAGAAAAGTTAAAGGTTATCACCTCAATATTACTGTTTTACTTTGTTGCTTTCTCTTCGGCTGAAGCCTAACCAGTAATAGGAATGAAATTCAAACGGCTCTTGTACGTCAAACTTCCTCACGTTGTGTAGGAGCCAACAGTTCAGACGCGCAGGAGCAGTTTGAATTTGATTTCTGTCACTGGTTAGGCTTCGGTGAAAGGGAAAACAACGCAGAAAACTATGGTAATATCGAGGTAAAAACTTTGATTTGCAAGCTACAAACATGATGCATTATTGTCCATGATTTGATCCCGGGGGGGGCACTTGGTCCTAATATGTACGGGTGTGTGCCTTTGAGGTGCTTTGATTTTCACCCTGTCTGGGAGCATTTTCCTCAATTTACATACCCCCGTCTGGGAGCAAAATGGCAGAAAACGACACCCTGTCTGGGAGCAAAGGATAGCGAAAATACACTGTAGTCCTGTCTGGGAGGAAAAATTTGAAAAGAGTATACCCTTTTGGGAGCATTTTTGCAGAAAACGATACCCGGCTCGGGAGCAAGAATGGTGAAAACTATACCCTGTCCAGCGGCACATACCCGGTACCGAAAACATCGAAGTGCCCCCACAGGGGATTTGATGTAACACTTCAGCCCCTAAATATTCACACGGGATGCCCCTGTTCAAACTTTAAGGGGTGCCCCCTGGGAATTGCAAAGTGATTGCTCCTATGTTCATCTATTATACATGGTTTTGCCTGCTTTCTGAGAAATAAATTTTATGTAATGGATAGACATTGCGTCACTAACGATCGCAATGCATGAATAAACTATGAAAAATTTGACCACTGTTTATTCGTGAAGTTGAAGTTCAGTATCATAACAGAGTAGATACAGGGACAAGAAAAGTGTTTGAAGTCTTCCAGTTTGCCTATCAAAACAACAAAATGGCTTCAGGTGATAATGGTGACGATGAAATAACTGTTTATCACTACACAGACAACGATAGTCTTGAAAAGATAAAGAAGTCAGGCTTAATCAAGGAATCCAAACCAGGAAGTGCCACCGGCGATGCTGTTTTTGGCCAAGGAGTATATGTTACAAGGTTGTCTCCTGAAGAGCATAGCAAGAAAGATATAGCCAGAAACAACTACGATGATGGGGAACCATTTCAGGATCAAAAGCTTTCTGAAGGCAAGGTTGATGGATATATTGAAGTGAAGATCCCCAAAAGTGATTCAAAATTGCAAAAAGAAACTAATCAAAATCGAGATGTAGCTATACCGATACAAAGATGATCTAAAATTGAAAGACTATGATCACGAGTTTGGTCAACATTCTGATGAAAAAGATGGTAAATAAGAAGAAATTAACAAGTGTGGGGAGCAAGAATATTACTATTAGGACATGTTTTTATTGACTGGTAGATCAACCATTTTGAAAGTTACAAATCACAAAGATGAGCACTGAAGGAGCAAAGCGTAATGAACTTGCACTAGACTTTAATCAAATATTTAATTTAACAGATTTAACCAAATAAAAGTAGGCAAGAATGTGACTTTAGAGCACTTTTTGAGATATGAGTCATTTTAGGATTTCGCTCACAAGGTATTCTTTGTCATATGAGTTCAGTACTCAATAATCTGAGGTCGATTATAGTGTGGCGGTTAGGCGGATTTGGCTTTATTTTGGATGCAGTATACGGTTGCTGCAAAAAATCAGTGCGGTATACGGTTTTTGCATTGCCAAGCGGTTGCAGAAAATTGGAATTTAAGCGAACGGTTTACGGTTTTTCGCTTACTTCGTAGAACCTTCTACGAGATTCTACCAGATAACCTTTATTATCTATCTAGTATCTATCAAGCCTTCGCATAGCTGTAACAGGACGGTCATCGCAAATCGTAGATTCGCGTAAATCATCTTGGGATTCCTGCTTTTTTTACATGAAATAGCTATCCTGACGAGAATATTTATCGTACTGAAGATGACTGAAGGTTGCGGTTTATGAGAGAAAATGCTTGCGGTTGACGGATAAGAGCGCAAGTTTAGGCGGTTTTGCGGTTTTGAGGCACCCTATAATAGCCACCCCCCCCAATAAGATACCCTCGTTAACTCTGAAGGCCCTGAAGTGTAGTTTTTAGTTAAGAATTAGCTGTTTAGGACCATCGTGGCTGGCAAAACTAGAAAAAAACTTCTAGGATAACTTTTGAAAGTACTGCAAACTGGAAAACACGTTTGCAGCTTTCCTGTAGCCAAAGCAGTTTTGTCAGTTGTTTGATGTTTCTCATTCGCCCAAGCGACAAATGTTGAGTAGCTCGAGAGCAAATAGTTAACTTAAAAGAGGGTGTAGAGAGGGGGGGTACTGCTAGTCACTAGTCAAGCAAAAAAGCTCCCAATTAGTCACTTGTCAGGACTTTTGGCTTCAATTAGTCAAAATTTCCTTTCAAAGTAAAATCGCTTTCATGAGCTCTATGCAAGCAAGATAAAATTGCAAAAAGTTCTCTTATTTTATCTTGATGCAAAGTATACCATGAATGGCACAAATCATTTACGTCTGAATTTGGTTAAAAAGCAGTTGGTACAGTTGTATCACATAAAGCTAAAGGCATGCCCTTCACAATTGAGATGACTGTTATTTCTTTGTCAGGAAAGCCTGTCATTCCTGTAAAACCTTCAATGAAGTTTTTCCTAAAACAGCCCCTTTTACGACATTGTGCGTGCCGTAGTTCCTTTTTTGACTGCTCTGTTTCTTCCATTCGTTGAGGAAGATTCTAGCTGATAAATAGGTCCAATACCAATTGATTTACATCGTGAAGTACAAAATCACATCATCATTGCATATAATAAAACACATACTTCCTTTGCCAAAAACGTCAGTAAAAGTAAAATCAGTAAAGGGTAACTGAAAAGAAATGTGGTCTTCGCCGCGCAGCTTGAAAAGTCAGGGTAGGAGGGGGGCTAGAAGAGATTTCCTTTATGGAAGAAGAAGAGGAACAAATTTTGATTTCCTGTTAATAAGAAAATTCAGCCAAGGAGTATTGCTTTGTATGATGAAAACTTGTCTTTTCCCATTCCTGTTGATATACATGACTTAGAAGTTTTTTTTATGTTAGTCCAAAAAAGTATGGTTGTGTCAGTTTTGGCCTCTGTGCAAATGTTGTTTTGACCTAATGCAGTGAAAGATCGGCTTTAGTCATTAGTCAACTATAGAATATAGTTACTCATTAGTCTATGCTTTTTGAACAAAGTTAGTCATAAGTCAGTGGGGAAAACAGCCTGTTAGTCAGCTAGTCAAAACCCCTTCTACACCCTCTTAAAACACAAAAACCTACCAACATCCTCAAAAGAAATCTTGGCAAAAAGGCCAGTTACAAGTGTTATAACTTCTTAACGATCATAAACGTGGACTTGCGTAAGTCTCTTCCGCGTCAAAAAATACAAAATGATGACCTCTGCGAAGGAGAGGCACAAATTGGAAGAGACTTGTATTGTTGCCAGCCGGGAACGAGGTCACTGTGGTAAAGCCTATGGAGGTGGGCAGAATTCTGCCCACCTTCTTTGACCAATAGTAGTCGAGCATTTCGCTAGAAACAAAGCTTTTGTTTTCTTTAGGTGGGGGATGTGTAACTTCAAGTTAGATAATAAAACCTCTTGATAAAACCTCTTTTGCAACTTGTAACTTTTTGTGCGCAATGGAAACTTGTGCCATGAATACAAGATGTTGTTTTTGATAAAGAAACATTACTTGAGTATTGTCATGTGACTTGACCTTAAATGTGTAAACAAACCTTCGCAGACTTTTTCAATTAGCATAGAAACCACAAGGCGGACGGAAAGTAGCAAGAACAATTGAAAACGGGGATTTTAGCATTTTTGGGTAGTACTTACAACAATCACTATTGTTATTACTATTGTCTCTCGGCCAGTACTAAACCCCCGTCATCATAAGAGCTTCCAAGGAGTCAGATTACTTCATTAATTATTCATGAGGCAGGGCATAATACAAGTCTCTCCCGCTTTCATCTTCCTCCCTTATTCGCAGAGGCTCCCATTCTGTGCACAATTAACTTTTAAGTGGCAGTTTTTGTTGAAATAAACACGGGAGAGACTTAGGCAAGTCCATCATAAACGTGATACCAAGACAAAAGACAAAAGAAAAAGACAAAGCATGTTTAAAATCATGTAAAATACACGTTTTTTAACAAGCTGCTTATAAGCAATTCAACTCTCAGATCGCCAACAATTTATAAAATTCCGGTACTGGGAAAATATGATTTTGATCAGACAATTTCACATTATGATCACATTACTCCAAAGAGGGCCAGAAGTCATTTTTTGAGGTTAAGATACCCAGGATACTCTCTTCTTCCATAATTCCCGCCAAAAACCGAAACAAAGAGCAGAAAAGGTCCCGCCAAATGGAAACGAGGTCATCTAAAGATGTTGCTTTGCTGCGTTGCTGTTGTTTGCTTTGCTGCTTTTGGCTTGACAAAAATTTAGAGCTGATATCTGCAGACTTCACCAGAACAGACTCCACATTTCTTGAAATGAACGAAGAAGGAAGAAGGATCAACCCCTACCTCAGTCGTGTTATGTAAACAAAGAAATGTAAGTTGATTTTGATTCATCAAAATTGCTTCTCCAGCAAAACATGACGATGTCGATGAGGTCAACTCAAGTCAAATGATCTCAAAGTCAAATACTGGCACGAAAGCCCCGCTAAAAGTTATTAGTGGACTGGATGGCAGGTAAGAAGGCAGGGTCCAAATGAAGATCATTTGTGGGCATACCCCGGGCATACCAGAGCCAAGGGTGGATATTCGGCTTTTTGAGTAGGGGGGCCGGGGGGGGAGGGCCATCAATTTTCCGACCGAGTCGGGAGAAATGCTTTATTTTGAAGTATCATTTTGTTTTGGTGGCTGGAAGATCTGACGTAAATAGGGTCCTAAATGTGCTAAAATAATAGTTATATCAGAATTCGCAACTATTTGTATTCAGCAAAAGTTGATTAGAGAACCTACCATAAGGTCTAGTCAAATAGCTTTCAGAAATCTGAGGTGAAGCTCCCAGGGTCGGCGCCACCCCAGAAAAAGCGGGGTGGAAAAGAGATAGAATTGATGGCCAGAGGGTATACTTAACTATTTTTATGTCGTTTTTGCTTAGGAATGAATACCGGCCTGAGGAAAGTGGGGTGGACATGTGCACCCCAGTCCACCCCATGGCACCGCCCTTGGAAGCTCCCAGGAAACTTCTTGAGCATACACGCTCTAATTTTGCCTAGAATGCTTCTCACGACCCAATGTTTATTGGCATTGAATTTGGATTTTGACAATTTTGTAACAATTTTTTTGCAGAGTAGCAGCTCCATGAAATTCTTTGAGCATGAGCAAACACAATTTAGTTTCACTAAGAAGACCTCTTGGGTCGCTTATCTGCCAGTAACAAACTTGAATATTTGAGAAGTATTAGTAGCTACTTCTCAAACAAATTTTGCATATAGAGCCACTACTACTTCTTAGAATGCTTCACACCATCCAATTATTGCCTGCCCCAAACATAGACATGGAAACGTTGACAATCCATGGATCGTTCATCTTGTACTTAGTGTCCGAAGGAAAGTTTTTAAAACTCCAACATTTACTATGGCTTAGAATGCCTCTCCCAATCACGCTCCAACACCTGTCGGAATATTGATACTTTACCAAACCTATACCCAACCATTTTCTTCTTGTTTTTGAAAGGAATGTTAGTGCACAGAAACTTAAAAATATGCTGCAGATAGAGTGCTAGCATTTTGTTTGCTCATTCCAAATAGAAACTCTTTCCTTCTCAACAGCAACTCATTTCTTCATTGCAGTTTTGATCCCAACTTTGAAATCTCCAACTACATAAAATTTCCAAGTCTTGTTGAATTGGGGGGGGGGCAGTTGCCCCCAACCCCCCATGATTTCAACCACTGCAGGGCGGTTCCAGGTATTTTGGGACGTTGGAAAATGAAGCCTAAAGGCCGGGGCGGGGGTATGCGAGCTGAACTCATCAATTTCAAAAATAGATTGTTCACACGGGAATGGAGCGATTGCGTATTGGTTGTTGTTTCTGTTCACATGGGAACAGAATCTTTCTGTTCCACAGTTTTCTCTTGAGTCCTTGCCATTTTTCCAGCAACTAGTACATCCACGCATGCGTTTAGGGCAAAAATTTCATCGTTCCATTTTTTGGACCAGTCCAGCACCTCATTGCCTGTTCACACAGGAATGAAACACAATGATTGCGTATTGTTCCACTTTTTGTATCACTTTTTTTTATCATTCCACTTTTTGGAATAGAACAATGTTATTTTGCGTGTTCCCATGTGAACAGAACCCCTGAGCGTTCCACTTTTCAAAACGGAACGATATGGAACAAAACAATTGCATTCCCATGTGAATGGGGCCTAACTTAGATGAGAAAATTTTGTTTGGTAGTTTGTAATATAAACTTGATCACTTCTTAGCAAGCTTCAATACAACACCTTTTCTAACCGGCCCTGAGTCAGCCAAGGTGGCCTTATCGTCCGATAAAAGTTTAACCATCCATTTTTCGTCCCCTTCATCAGTAGGAGAGACTTCCGGCACCTCTGTGAGCAAATCACTCTCTGATGATGCAGCAGTATCGGATGAATCCACTGATTCAACTGATAAAGTTGGCGAAGCATTCTCCGAAGCGTTCTCCGAATTTTGTTTGGTAGTTTCAGTTGCAAGTAAATCATAGACCATAATGGCGTGTGGAATCTTTGTTCCCAAACATGCCTCTTACCAGCGTTTTCCTAATTTCTGGGTCATGATGAGTGACTTTACCAAACAAAATTTTCCCATCTAAGACTGCGTTCACATGATGCCAGCACATTTTGAAAACGGTGAAAAATGTGACGGCTGCAAAATTTGAGCTAGCGTTCTCAAGATCGCAAGCTTTTTTTATAAAGATTGCTTTGCCTCTAATCTCTGGTTCATTGTGCGATCTCTTTACTTTGTCTTTGCTCTCTGGAAAATTTCCAACAGATTGGAAAATAACGCGTGTTTCCCCTATTTACAAGAGTGGAGCGAGAGATGATTATTCTAACTACTGACCGATTTCTGTGTTGCCTGTATTGTCTCGTGCTTTCGAAAAAGTAGTTTATAATCAACTGTATGACTACTTAGATAGTAATAGGCTCATATACAAGCATCAGTCTGGTTTTCGATCTTTACACTCAGTCGTCACCAGCCTTATGGCTGGCACTAATGACTGGTATATGAATATAGATAGGGGCAAGTACACTGGTTTGATGTTCATTGACCTAAAAAGGCGTTTGATACAGTAAATCATGATATCTTACTAAAGAAGCTAGAAAAATATGGAATAAGTGGACTAGAGCTTGACTGGTTTACTTCCTATTTGCATGAGAGAAAGCAGTTCTGCAAGGTAAATTCCACCTCTTCTAGTAATAACGCTATAGGTTGTGGTGTCCCCCAGGGTTCCTGCCTTGGCCCACTTCTCTTCCTTGTTTACATAAATGATCTACCATTCTGCCTAAACAAAGGAAAGGTCACCATGTACGCTGATGGTACTGCGATTTCACACTCCTCGAGATGCCTTTCTAAATTGCAGGATGATCTAAACCAGGATCTTGTGAATTTACAGAACTGGCTACATGGCAATAAATTGTCCCTAAACGTTGTAAAAGCACAGTCTTTGATTATTGGTTCTAGACCAAATATTCAGGAAATCGAAAAGCGGACTGAAGCTAAGCCTAGTTTCGAAATAGGTGATCAAAAGACCAATATGATAACCGATACTAAGTATCTGGGAGTTCAAATTGATGACAAACTCCAATGGGATCGCCACATTGAACATGTTAAGGCTAAGGCACTGCGAGCTCTGGGTCTTATTAAGCGTGCCAAGAAATTTCTTCCATCAGGTGATCTGCAGAAAATGTATAGAGGAATTGTTGAGCCACATTTCAGTTATTGCTGCTCGGTTTGGGGTTGTTGTAGTGAAACCAAACTTAATTCTCTCCAAAAGATCCAGAATAGAGCTGCAATAATAACTACGAATAGTCCTTACGATGCTTCTGCCGCACCTCTGCTCCAAAATCTTGGCTGGCCATCAATCAAAGATCTTATCAGAAAAGAAACAGCAACGCTGACCTATAAGGCATTGAACTCACTTGCTCCTCAATATTTAGGGGAACTTTTCAGTAAATGCTCAGAGGGCAGTGATCGCATTCTTCGCTCTACCGAAACAAACTGCTAAGAACAAGCACAGGCCAAAAAGCATTTTCGTATCGTGGAGCAAAATTATGGACTGAGCTGAATAGGGAAACTAAATTGGCATCGTCCCTGGCTACCTTTAAAAAATTCATATGAGAGGTACATTATATTTTCATTTTTAGTTCTATTATGCTCGTTTGTCTATTATATTATAATTCTCTTTAATTTAGGCTTTCTGTTTTTGCACAGGTCAATTTGTAAAGCAGTTATCTTTTACTGAAATTTTGTAACCTGTATAAATATTTAAAAATGAAATGAAATGAAAAATGAAGATGCCGGAAAAATTTGAAAACGGTAGGAGATTTGACAGTTAGAAACTCTTTGCAACACTTTGATGCCATAGAAAGGTACCTACACCCTAAGTGTCAGTCAGTCCTGTTCCAAAAGCTTCGAAAACTGTTCTTTTTTCAAAATTTGAAAGTGTTTACACGATGCCGTTTCCAAAATGTGTCGGTTAGAGTTCTGTTTTCAAAATCTACTGTTTTCAAAATGTGCCGGCAAAAAATGTGCCGTTTTCGTGTGAACGGGAAGCCTATTTGTCAAATTTTTCACCGTTTTCAAAATGTGCCAGCATCATGTGAACGCGGTCTGAGTTAGCCTTTGACTGATAGATTAGCATTTCAGTTTTGAGTATTGGCTCTCCAAACGCACAAAATTTTTTTTGACTCACCTGGTACATACTTGCATTTATATCCAGGGAGCAGGAGCAGGGGCAGAAGCAGTATTTTGAAAACACTGTGTTTACCCTTCTATACTTACTGCTGTTAGAATTTCAAGATATATTGCATCTACAAACCATGTTAGGAGGCTTTCAAAATCTTAGACCCCAATTAGACTCCTCCTAAGGTCATTTCCCATACCAAACCAATCCTAATAAGGGCATATATCTGCCGGTGAATCTGATTCCCAGGGGGGGGGGCACTGAACACCTGCACATGTGGGGGTGGTAAGTCCATGTTTTTGGGGTTAGAATATTTCCAGAAGTGATATTTTTGGGTCCAAATAGAATACTGAAGTTATGTTCATGATATTTTTTGATATCAAATATTGTGCAACTGATATTTCTGGGTTTGGTAGAGGCAATCCTGACCTCTGTTTGCATTGTTTCAGGATATCTTATGTTCATGTACAGGTTGTTACGTATAAAATGCGCTGATATCTTTGGGTTGCAATGAAGCTGGAAGTGACATTTTTGGGTTGCCTGAAAATTTCTAGGACTGATCCCCCGTATGTGTATGTGCTGAGTGCCCCTTTTTGGACTTCATTTCCACAAGTTGAATTTCAGTGAATTTTGCTCCTGAGGGAATGAAAATTTATAACTAAAAATAACGAGAATGATACGGCCAGTCGTAATCGTGTGTACACAGGTGAAAAACCAATTCTTTTCCATGTGAACTCAGCTGCGTATCGCTGTATTCTCCAGCTAATGAGGTTTTGCATCATAATTTAACATATTTCTAGTTGAAGATTTGACCTTCTTTAAGTCTTTTCTGTGTTTAATCAAAGTATCTAAAAGTAGTTCTTATCATCACAAAGAATGAAGGGTCAAGGAATCTTTTGAGTCAGATGTTTCTAGTTTTGAAAGCTTTGAAACCCTGTTAGAGATGGATAATTCGATGGCCGTTCATCAAAGGAACCTTCAGTAAACAAGGGCTGATTTTGTAATACAATAGCATCAGTCGCTTTGGTTCACACCTCAATTCAAAGCGATTAGCGAATGCAGACAAAAGAAATTCTCTCAAGCAGAAATCAAAACAAACGAAGCTGCAAAGTTGCCCTGAAACCAGTACGGCGAACTCTCGTTTGGTGCGGGTGAAGGGAGGTTTTTAAGAGAAGGTATGCGCTTATAACGACAAAAGATGGGTAAATCTAAAGTTCTGTCCCGCGGATTTTGTTTATTTGATTCAGGAGCTGAGGAGTAACTGCGTACATCTGAGCAATAAATATGCAAAAATTGTAAAGCCGGATCTCCACTAGGCGGAAAAATGTCGAGGCGGAAAGATTTCCAGCAATCTGATTGGCTAATCAAATTGTCGCCGCGGAAAAATGTCGAGCCGCGAATAGTAGGAATACGTTCTACTTTCGCAGCTCGACGTTTTTCCGCCTAGTGGAGATCCGGCTTAATGCCCTCTGCTCGGTTTTTGATCTTCTCAAGAAGGATCTTGATAACATTGGCCCTTCTATCGGTTGCAGGGGCGGATCCAGCCCGAAGTTGAGGGAGAGGCAGCATGCAGAGAGGGCGCCCAAAGCATAATTGAATGTAAGCGCGCCGAGGACGCGCGAAAATTTTTGGACTTCTTTTTGAGAAAATTCTTGGTTTTTCTATTAAATAACGTCGTAATTTGTATGTTTGCCCCAATTCTGATCGAAACAGTTAAAACAGAGCGTCTTAGGGTCTCGATGAGGGTTGCACTTCTCGCCAAAAAGGGGGCGCCAAGCTGAGTTTCTTTCATGAAGGGAGGCAATTACCCCCACTTCCCCCCTAAATCCGCCACTGAACGGTTTTGCCTTTTTCTGACCCATCCGGTATATAAAAACATACGTCATGACACAAACCACGAAGATTCTGTAAAGATATATATTTTCCTCCGCTTGGGTATGTATACGGAAGCATGACTGCGGTATCCATGGTTTGAATGAGAACCAGCATGCAGTAGAACCTTCTTTGAACGAAACATGGGTATAAAAGGTCCGGCCTGTCGGAACGAAATTCACATTGGGGGGAGGGCTGAGACAAGTTACAAGCAAAAGCGAGCAATAACGGAGATCCAGGGACTTGCCCCCCGGAAAAGTTTCATGACTACGCCCTTTAGATCGTTGGAAGACGCCCAATTTTTAGAAATCTGCCATTGAAAGAAGCAAAGGATCATTAATGATGGGAGTCTTTCCATGAAAGTTTGAAAAAGGTCTTCAGTTGCACAAGGATACATATCATTTTTATTTTCATTACATCAAAAGTTATTGCATTCTTGATCGATTAATGTAGCTCTCTCGAATATCTATGAGTTTGAATTTCCATTTCCATGAACTCAGCTTTCACAGTCTTTTTTACTCACAAAGTCAACAAACTTCAGAAAATTATTGGAGTGCTGCAGCCCCCGCCCCCTCTCCCCTTCCGATGAGCCTGCAAAAGGTGGCTAAATTTCCCAATAACTTGGCAAACAAAGTTCTTACATAAAGGGAAAGTGGAAATTTCCTCTTCCTACCTGGGAAACCATTGAAAACTTTCCTAAATCTTTTAGTTTCCTACGCAAGAAATATTGAATATTTTATGTGTGTTTATAAGGCTATGAACTAAGAATCGCCAACGAGTTCACTGAAGAGACTGTATCCATTTAATACAGATCAGAGGTTATCTCTTTAAGTTGCTATTAGTGAAACGATCTAGTTTAATACTCAATCAACATAGTATTATCTTTGGATGCCTGTTCAAATAGAAATTTGCTTGCCGTAATTGCGCGACTTTCGTAAGCAACCACTACGAACGCCTGTGTACATAAACCTCTGCCTGTGATGCTTCTTTTTACAGATGACTAAACATGGGTATTTATTCGTAAGCATACTTTTACTGAACGAATTTACGGTAAGCGTATTTATAGTCAAGTCTGATCTACCGTTGAATGACCCCTTCAGAGCTGATCATCTACATAGTAAACGACTTTGCTGCTAATAGCGAGCAGGATGTGCCGCGGTGCACTCTTCGTAGTTACGATTCTATTTGTAACGAGTCAAGTTGAAAGCAAAGGTAAGGAGTTTTTTTGGCTAATTTTTTGCTGGATGTAGCATTTGCGAGGCGTTATGCTTAGCATCTCTTTTCATGGCCCCTTAAGACGATCTCCAACGTAGAACAGGACATTGCCTAGTTAACAAAACTCGGCATTTTACATTCTTTATACCTGCGATTCTCTTTGTTACAAGTCATGTTGAAAGCAAAGGTAAGGGTTTTTGGCTTTCGTTTTGCAGGATGTTATATTAGCGAGTCTTCGTGCTTAGCCTCGAAGATTCAATGGCCCCATAAGAAGATCTTCAACATAGAAGAGGTCATTGCTTCGTTGACAAAGCTCAGCAGTTTGCATTTGTTATAGTTGCGATTCTCCATGTAATAATTCATGTCTAAGCCTAAGATAAAGAGCTTTGATGTTTTCTTTTGCTGGATGCAGCATTAACCAGCTTTTACTCTCGTGTGATTGTCCTACAATGCAAGAAGTTCTTCAACATAGAACAGGATGTTACTAGCTAATTATGTTAAGCAGATGTGACTTAAGTCTATAACGAAAGCAATCTAGGATACAGATTCCTTGATTACTGGAAAGCGACTATTCGAAGATTTTTAGCATCAGTGAAACGAATAGATCTTGTGTCATATTCAAGGGAGTTTTTCTGAGTTACAAAGATGTCGTTCTTAGGAGCCTGTCAAGTATCATACTGATCAACGGACTTGATCGATTCAGAATGTGCAAATACAGATAGAAGAAATCTTATGAATATATAGACTTTCTAATTGAAAAAGTCCTAACAATTTCAAGACCTCGAAGTCAGAGATAATGGTGGAGGAAAGAGGGAAATTTTGAACGATAATAGCTCTGATGAATCATCCGCAAAGAAGAAGAAATCACTATCTGTTGGCCCCCTGTTGGCTCAATGATACTGTGCTTGGCAGTGCTTTGAGCCCCCAATATTTCCGGCCTACCACAGAGAGTAGGGAAAGTCGCCAAGGCTCTATAATTCCAGGCTGCAAGAATCATGACGTGTGGCCACATTGAGAGGAGTGATCGGGAAACTGCTTCATGAAGTTTTCAAAGAAAGGGTTCTAGCGTCTTATTAAGATTTTTGCCAAATCTTTCAAGGGCTATCAGTGTTGTCTATTCATAAGAGAGTACTGTTACCTTTTAAAAAGATGTAGTGAACAGTTTGATACGATGCCAGAATCCTTTCTTTTAAAGCTTACTTTATTTTGACATTGCTGGGGGAACAACAGAAGTTCTGTTTTGAAGCAACCGCTTATTTGCCTTTTCTCTCCCATGAATCAGCAACGACTTGTCAGATTGACTCATACGAGGTATCAAACTCTAAGCTGAAGCTTGACTGTGTAATATTTGAGATGATGGAATCTACAGCTCCTCCACAGCAGCCACACAAACGGGGAGGGGATTTTTTGGGACACCCTGTATTATGTTCATTTTATTTTATTTCTAGGAAACAAAATAATCTTCATTTGATAAGTTGTATACGCAAATCATGCCTGTGTCTTTATCGTGGCTTCTTCCTGCCTTTCATGGCTTTCCTCTGCATCCCCTCCTTAGCTTAACTCGTTGATTCAAGTTTGCAATGGCCTATTTCACTTTTTCTGTAAAAGCAAGGCTGTTCTCGTTTGCAATTTTGTAATTCAACTGTGCCTTTACAGAATAACAGAATTCTGTATTGCGGTTTTCTATTTTCTGAAAACAGAAACAGAAAAACTGAATTAGGCCATTGCAAACTTGAATCGATGAGTTGAGCTGAGGAAGTGAAGCAGAGGAAAGCCATGAAATGCAGCAAGAATACCACATTAAAGACACAGGTATGATTTGCTTATATATTTTATTAAATCAAGATTATTTGTTCCTTTCACCCATGGTATGTTGTGGAATTTAAAACATATGAAGCTGAAGCTGAGCCTAAATGAAATCCTTTCTCATTTTTACAGTTGATGGAAGTTGGGGAGCATGGTCAGAATGGAGTGGATGGGCACGTGGTTTATGCTCAGGAAACCAAAGAGTGAAAACGAGGCCATGTACGAATCCTGTTCCCAGTTCTGATGGGAAATATTGTGTTGGGGATAATGCTATCAATGAACCTGGTTCAGGTATGATTTCGATTTTCGTTAAACATATTCTGATTTGTAACTGGCTTTCTTACGATGCATATAGGATAGATCTTCTCGATAGTGTAAATTCAGCGTTGAAACAGTACTGTTTGCCAAATCTTGAAAATGCTCTAGTGTTTAAAGGTGATCTGAAGCGAAAATTTTTATTGATGCAAACGAAGGGCGCTGGTGATTGGTAAGAAATCCTGTTGAAATTTTTTTGAAATCTCATTTCTTCTTTAAGTTATCCAATGATTTTAAGTATCAGTTGATGACGTCATTTTGTTGCAAATTATTAGGATTCTATATGGAAAGAAGCTGTATTTGATCTTTGGAAGGTTGCAGTTTTAGGAGACATTTCAGCTGAGCAGAATAAATGCAAAAAACATTGTTTCATCAACTGATGTGACCTTTAGAAAGGCATTTCATTTGAAGGAAAGGTCGTTGACTTTGTTTCACGTTGGAAACGTGGTCAACCTCGTATACTTTCTAGTACTTTTTGCAAACAAAATTACGCCATCAGCCAATCGTACAAATTAGTGGGTAACTCGAAGATATAACAAAGTATCAAAACAATTTTAATGACATTCTTCATCTTTCAACAGCCCTATTCATCTGCATCAATGAAAATTTTCGCTTCAGATCACCTTTAAAATGATACTGAATGGTGGTGAAAGGGTGTCCGTTGATTCTAATTCAGAAATCCTTAAAGCAACTTTAAGACACATATATGCAACACAACGTTTTGAATAAAACAATGCTACTTAAACTTAGCTGCTGCAACCTGTGCGGGGATTTAGTATAGTCTTTTCCTTGCAAAGTGATTTCGTCTGTTGTTTGGTTTTCTTTTCTTTTTTAGCTTCATATTTACTTGTAGTTTCAACTTTATGTTAAATGGCCAGAGGTTAGACACTGCCTTGTGCTCCTTGCAGTATCTTTTTGGTAGTAAAGTAGAACAATTTGTAAGTAGTATAACTGGTAGAGTGATTTTTGTATGAAGTGTAACTGGTAATTGTGGGATCTGGGAACCAGTGTCTTGGTTAGGACAACTAGTTTCCAGGCCCCAGGACAGTTAGGCTGCATTAGTGAGTAGAGTAAACAAGATGGTGGAAACTAGCCATGCAGTAGCTATAAACGTATTGTGTTATCTTACAGTGATATGCCCTGTAACTGCTTGTAGGATAATAAACAAATTCTGCGAACGGCAAGGGTAAATTTGCAAGCAGGTGCAAGTTTTTTCTCTCTGGGTATTATCTATCAAGGTGTTGAAATGTTGATTGCTTGTGCTTTTTGCTTCCTGTTGCTTTATCTAAATTTAGATTTCCTAATGAAATTTTGAAATGAATATATCTTTCAGTTGATGGAGGCTGGGGAGAATGGTCACAGTGGAGCACATGTGTAAAGCCCTGCGGAGGATCAACCGTCAACCGCACAAGGGAATGTAATAACCCAACTCCAGTTCATGGTGGAAAAAGCTGTTCTGGTGTTGCCACGGAGTCGAAACTGGAATGCTTGGCCAAATGCCCTGGTAGATGATTTTGAATAAATTGGGTTCGTCTGAAAATGTTGTGTCATTTTTGAGCATGTAGTTTTGTAACTACATTAAGTAAATCTTTATGAATTGATAATTTTCGGGTAGAATACTTGCGGAAGTATTCAGAGAAGTTTTGCACGAGTAAGTAAATATTAGTTTTTGTAATTTTTCGAAGGGACCCTCGTCCTGGTTCTAGTGGGTTACAGGCCCGCCGAGAGATTTTGGAGCCCAAGGGACAAAACTGTGATATGAGGCCTCCTAAGAGCGAAGCAGGCAGAAGAGACAGGAAAGTATCTTACTCTATGAAGCCCCCTAGACCCCGAGGCCCTGGGGCCAATTGCCCCTCTTGCTCCCCCTCTTGGCAGCCCCGTTGAATCCAAAAATGTTAGTGTCCGCTGCAATATTTAATCTGCTTTGCAGTTTTTAATTATTTGATGAATGTATCTTTGAAAATGAGGACTCGACTTGGAGTGGTCCTTAGGGTTTCTTTCTGTTGACTAAGGTGACCCAAAAATTTTATTCTATTTTCATTCTAAAAACCCTAAAAATAACACTACAGCCTTTTAAAACTTAACAATTGCTGTTCTTACAAGGACTTGTGTTTGAGAGTCTAGCTCTCCAGATACGTTTTAAGTTATTTCATGAAAACGATCCAGTGTTGATTGCTCACGAATTTCGGCAGATATTCGATTCAATAACTTGAGAGCCGCGTAATGAAAGCCTTTTTTTGCAAATTATGTCCTATATCTTGATAACTGGAGATCCTTACGTTGCCTCGTACTGTAAGTTGAGTTGAAGGATCTCGGTTGGTATTAATCCCACAGGCTTTCAGCTTATTGTCACATCATGACCTCGTCATATTCCGATCGAAACGGGAAAGAGTTTCTATATATAACCAACCGGGAAGCCGACCAGCTATCTTTCATTCTTGCGTTTGCTATCAATGACGAAGTCAGATTTTTAACACGGCACCCTGGAAAGGAGTCTTTGATTGATGGGGCCACCGTGTATAAAAAATTTTAAATGAAATGATGAAATGAAATCTTAAACGCGTTAGTGGGCAGCTAGTTTATTTTCAAAGACTACTTCTCAAAAAGCTTTAAGTGAGAAAGGTCCTAAAATGTTGTTCCCTGACAAACTTCTCTCATTCTTCAGACTTCAGGGTAGATGGTGAATGGGGCCATTGGGGCTCATGGTCAAGATGTCCCAGCAAATGCAGCAAGACCGGTGGAGCAAAAATAAGGAGATCACGTAAATGTGACACTCCTACACCAATGAATGGTGGATCACCTTGCAAAGGACCCGCTACGGAGGAGATCATTTCATGTGGTAATGAGTGCCCGAGTAAGTGAGGTCAATTTTTTCTCTTTTTACATCAACCTCTCACAAAGAGTTGGTCTATCATGACTTCTTTAACCGAAAACTGGTCACCGAAACGTAAGATCGCTGAAAATATGGATGCTAAAAATTTCAAGCACTGAGAATTTTTGAGACAAGGCAAACTGTTTCCTTTATTTCAAAGTTTCAAGGAACAAAACTACGATCTATAAACTGCAATCTTTCTTTAAAACTATGAAGTCAGTTTGAAACATTGCAACCCCACCTCAGAAATTGTGGTTTGACGTGACTTTGAGAATTTTTGAGAATTTATCATGTACTATCTCAAAGAACAAGTTAGGAATTTCATGAATTGGAATCGCGATTTTCCTCTACTATTTTGCAAACAGTAGATATATCTTTCCGATTCACCCGTTTTGATTTTCAATTTCAAATGTAACATCGTATTTTCTCTTTGCAGTCAATGGTGGATTTGGTCAATGGTCATCATGGACCAAATGCTCAAAAACATGTGGAACTGGTGTCCAGACAAGGGGAAGGCTTTGCAATAATCCAGAACCAAAGGGAACAAATGCGAAAGGCTGTATTGGACAGCTTTCTTCAACGAAGCCTTGCAGGCTTGCTATTTGCCCGGGTATGTTGATCAATAATATTTTTATTTTACCACATCCGAACAGGTGCAATATTAATGAAACTATCACACTATGCTCATCCATGACTTCACTGAGAAAGGGCTATATTTAAAGCAAAATAGGGCCTAGAATCTCAAGGAGGGATATTTTTCCTGAAATATCTCCTAGATTCTTCAGAAATTGTATATCTTATGATTTTAATGTACACGTATCTTTTCATAAGAAACTAAGAATTGGGCCAGTACTGAGAGTTTCTTAACATTATCAGATTTTTTGGGTACTCAGATTTTTCATGAGTTTCTTAAAAGTTCAGTAATAATTTCTTCATGTTCACTCCGTGTTCCCTTGAGAAAATTTCAAGCCACTGTTTTTGAGGCCTGTCCAATGTTTACACATCACCCAAGCATATGCCTTGCAAGTACTATTAAGAAAAGAAACTAAGTTCCGTGATGGTTCGTTGGACAAACATTGGGTCAAATATTGTACAGTACTTGCGCACCCCTGGTTAAAGGTATTCATGGATTTTTCACTGTAGAAAATTGATCGACTGTGTGACATGACTTTATTGTGTTACTTTCTAGGTGCTGTGAACGGTAGTTGGGCAGGATGGTCTGGATGGTCAGCATGCTCTTCCCAATACTGTTTGAAAGGGGAGAAGACAAGGACCCGAACATGCACAAACCCATCCCCAGCCAATGGAGGAGACGTCTGCCCAGGATCAGATAAAGATATAAGAATCTGCCCATACACTGGTTGTACCCGTAAGTGATTTTATCATTTGACAAATCTTTAAGCAAATGATTTATGGTACCAGGTGTGCCAAAATAAACGTTTGACAGGCTACGATAGATCGTATGCTGGACCGGGTTTTGGAGATCTATGAATTAATCTGTAGCTAAGGTCCCCAATTAGATGCTAGTACTTTTGTATCTTTTTTGTCTACTATTTTTGGAGCTATCAGCGAGTTACTTAAAATTTCTGAATCCCCAAATCACCACATCATTTAAATTAAATGCTGTTGTCAGTTTCAGAAACAGAATTTTAATTTTCAATATCAAGTAATGGACCAGAATGGAATGTCGAAGTCTTGTTCCCTAACATGCATCTTACCAACATTTTCCTTATTTCTGGTTCTAAATGATGAGTGATTTTACCAAACAAAATTTTGTCATCTAAGACTGCGTTCACACGATGCCGGCACATTTTGAAAACGGTGAAAAATGTGACGGCAGCAAAATTTGAGCTAGCGTTCACACGATGCCGGCACAATTTGAAAACGGTAGGAAAATTGACAGTAAAATCTCGTTCCTGAACTTTGATGCTGAAGAAAAGTACCTACACACTAAGAATCGACCAGTCTCGATCCAAAAGCGTTGAAAAATGATCTGTTTACAATGTTGTTTCAAATTTATACCGGTTAGGGTTCCGTTTTCAAAATCTACCGTTTTCAAAATCTGCCGGCAAAAAATGTGCCGTTTTCGTGTGAACAGCAGGCCTATCCGTCACATTTTTCACCGTTTTCAAAATCTGCCGGCATCGTGTGAACGCAGTCTAAGTTAGCCTCTGGCTGATAGATTAAAATCTTAGTTTTGAATATCGCCTGCATTCTTTTTATTCCATAGCCCACCAAACGTGTAAACTTCCCTTGACCCACACGGTACATGAATTGCAACAGTTTTGTAAATAAACCCACATTTTTCCACTGATTTATTGACTTGAGGTCTTTGCTTTCCACACGGCAGTTATGGAGCAGACTTTCCCCAAGTCTATTTCGTCATCTGTAAAAAGTCTATATGAAAGTTACAAACGAAACATTTCGCTGTTTCCTTTCCCAATTTTCCCTTTCCCAGTTTTTTAACGAAGCAGATTTAGGGCAAGTCGAGTAATGGAGCGACTAATGACTCATTTCTTCAAATAGATCTTGTTCCAACTCCGATTCCTAAAGTCCCTGTCACAGCTGGTAGCTACATGGCAAGAGAGTGTGGGGCAACTGAGAAGTTTTCTGCCACAGGCCTTCACAAATCCAAAGTACCAACAGAAGTCTACAATCATCTGAGCTTTAAGAAGAATAATTTTATGAACGGTTATTTTGCAATGCAAAGTGAAGAGAAGGGAACTATTATCAAGGTTAGATAAATGCACTTCTTAATGACATGAAATAATTTGATAACCTTTCCAGCTTTAAAAGGAGAATGAGAGCATCAGGTGGAAATCGTAGTCTTAAGATGAATCGGAGAACAAGAACGACGACAAAAAAATCATTTTATTCATTTTCAACTTTCCTTAATTTTCGATAAATCCATGTTATAATTAAGCTTTTATGGGACAAATTCAAGAAACAAATCCAAATCCAGGATGAGACAAATAAGTGGCTAAGCCATAATTTGATTATGAACGTTTCGGACCAATTCCAAGGTTCATCATCAGCGTGAGCGTGCAAATAGGGCGTGGACAGTCATTAAATAAGGCTGTAACAAAGGGCACCAAAAAAGGCAAAAGACGTGCAAAAACAGCGAGTGAAGGTGAAGGTGAAGTTGCGTTTTTCAGCGCCAAGCGCTGGGATCGCAGAAATAGAGCAGACCTAATCGAGTCCGCGACCCCTTGTCATAACGCTTAAGTGGTGGGGCCCTACCGGGACTCGAACCCAGTCCACCTGACTGTTCTGGCTGCAATGTCAGAGGATTACACCACGGCGCCACAACACCTTCAGTAAAGGAAAAACAAGAGAATGAGAGCTTGGAATGTAGAGGAATGCAACTGTGTAGACCTTTCGTGGCTCAGGTTGGGTTCTTGAGCAGTTATATACCAAAGAGAAAAAGAAACATTGTAACTTCTGCAAATATTGTAGAAATATTTGAAAAATCTGTACATATGTATTGACACCTAATTATTGTAAGTCATTGTAAGCGTTGTAAGCCCGTTGTTTCCGAAACAACGTGACTGCAGCCGTTGTATTTGTAAATCTATCCTTGTTCATGCTGACAAACGATTTATTGATTCTTCTCTTTAGTATTGCTTCGATCCGATCCCTGCTGTCACAATCAAAGATGTTGCTGATAGTTTAGTGACATCCTACCGGCGAACAAAGACCATCCTTGGATACACGAGACCGGATGAAAACCAGCCAATTCTTGGTTTCTCGATCAGAGTGAAGAATGAGAGTGGTTATGGAGTTAAAGGCTATGAATTTGGGCTGCAAAAGTTGGAGAAATTTAGTCCTGGACATAGAATTACCATTGAGGATGTTCTGTAAGTAATGTGATCTTGCGTTAAGCTCATTACCTCCTCCACATTGCTTGTTAGACTTATTACCCTCGACAGTTGGAAGTTGCCATTGCTGCGGTGAAGTTCATGGAAGCTAATTGGCCCCAAAAATAAGGATCTCCTTGTTCACAGTGAAAGGCTTATTGATTCTTGGACTGAGGAAACATTCATCTGGATACTAGTGGCTAGCACCAGTAGAAACTTAAATTTTAAGGTGTTTAGCACCGGAGGTTCCAGCCGGCAACTTAGGCCAATCTGCCATTGCTAGGAGTTCATACAGTGCTGCTATGGTTTCCATATCTAGTCTTGAAATTTAGGGGGAAAACTTTGCCCCAAATTTCAGTGTGAAAATCCATGAGTCGTAGTTTGAGCGTCAATCAGTCTATCAATAATGATAACTACGAACATTGAATCAGTCTAAAACACCCCCACGTTTTTATTTGACTCAACTGGTATATGAAATATCGTATATGAAATATTACATATTAAATATTATATTTATTAGATATTGATATACAATACTTCTGCTTTTTTTACTGGATATGATCTTCTTGCTTTCTTATCTCGCTGCAATTAGACAAATGTCAGTCCTTGTGTAAAATTATGTCATTTCCTTAACATAGGGTGACATATTATACAGAAGGAACGTACAGAAGTTATCTGGCAAAAGGAAAACTGGTTGAAAAATTCAAACCGAACACATTCGATGTTATTGTATACAGAAATTCCAGTTATCACTCCTCCACATCTCCGTTGCCTCCTGGTGGCCTGACATCAATGACTGGCAAGGCTAAAACATTGACCTTCCAAGGAATTCTTCACGGCTTGGGATTCAAGAATATGCCTGATTTTATGAAGGCTGCCCTCAAGTAAGTTTATTTTATAAGCAAGTCCAGAAGTTTTCAAAGACATTGGGCTCTCCATGATAACTTACGATTTTGCCACAAGAACACACGCTTAGGCCCCGTCCACACGTATCCGTTTGAGTCTGTAAACGCATACTTTCTTATACGTTTACACCGCGCGTCCAAACGTAAACAGCGTTTTAAGTTACCCTAAACGCATACGTTCGAAAACGCTTTCCAACGTGGATACTTTTGAAAACGCTGTTTTCACGTCTTCATGTAGACGGTCGTAAACGCTTAGTTTCGTAAACGGTGACGTCACAGACTTCATATTCATCAATCATTTGCAGTTTTTTTGAAAACACTGTTTCCGCGTTTTCATGTGGACGGTCGTAAATATTTTTGTAAAAGATGACGTCATAGATTTCACACTCATCATTCATTTTCGATTTTTTGGCGTTTACATGTGGATGGGCTAAAACGCTCCAAAAACGATTAGCGGATCAGTGTGGACGGAAAACATTCTATGCATTTACAAAACGTAAACGTATACGCGTGGACCGGGCCTTAGATTTATTTTGTAAAATTATTCTTCTTTATTAAATTCTATTACATCTTTCTTTGAACCAAAGTGCTTGAAAGGAAGTTTACATAATTTGCTGTTAATTTGCTTTGGTTTTTGCTTTTGTTATTGTTATATCTTGATTAGTGCCAAGTCTCAAATTACGGCATTTATTGATTTCGAGGCTGTGACGTCATCAAATTTCTAAATCCTTTTCCAGAAGAGCTACAGACCTTTGCTCATCGCCATATGGAAGACTTTCATAAATTATGGCTTTCTTGAAGATTGTATCAATTTTCTTCAAGTAATTCGAGATTTACGAAAATTTTAATTTTTTCCAAAAAACGACAAGTGCCGCCATTTTGAAAATATTTAAGATACCAAAAAACTGCCACGGCAGCTTTACAGCAAATTACCCAATTCCTTTCAAGTCATTATATTCATAGATTGATGAGGTACGATTTTTGCACCCACGTTTTTAAAGACTTAGAAGATTTGAGCCATACGCTTGGATTCTCATTTTCACAGAACGTTCTTCAATTTCTTGCTCAAACGTTCCTCCAAATGAGACTTGTAGGTTTCCAGGGTTTTGCGTCTCTGCGTGCATATGAGCCAGGCTACCATATTGCCAACAATTCGATTTCACCCACCAAAAATTGTATCCGCAGCCCTTGGGTGAATTTCTCCAAGTAAAAGATGCACCTTTTCATCCCCGATTACTAAGGTAGCCCTGCTCAAGTTATCAGCAAGTTTACGAAACCACAACGGCAACAGAACTGCAACGCAATATTGCTTTTGTTTGAGAACTTTGGATGCGCCAGGCTCCTTGTTTTTCGTTCGAATTTGCCTCACTAGAGAGACTCAAAACTTCCCCTTTTCAATTTCACAACTTGGAAATCCCATTTCTGGCCTTTTGTACTGCAGATCCAGGCCTGTGAAGTAAAACTCAGCCGTTTTGAATGCTTATGTTCAAAGAAAAAAATTGTTTTCAGGCATCTCTGAGTTATAGAAGGCCTCGCTTTAGCTTTTCGAATGATATATTAAAAGTAGCGTACAGAAACAATACTTGCTTTGCGGAATATCGGATGACGTTCTCGTTAGCATTGCCGTCCTGGTTTCGTAAACTCACTATTAGGCTTGGTTGTGCCAACTGTTTCTGCTTGTTTCCAAAAATTCCCAAAACCCCAATGTACAGTCTCATTTATAACTGACTCTATGTTTATTACAGAGCCATTAAACTATGGGATCTGACATTTGGACCATGCACTATCGGTTATGACTTCTTTGAAGGATGGCAATCTACATTAGCACCTTTCAGATTGACAGCGACGAAATTCATTGACGGTGTTCCGATACATTTCGAAGTAATCGCTGCTTTTTCAATTGCTCGTTGGTTGTTCGCAATTGGTGTTGTTTTTGATGGAGAATCATTTGGTGCAATGTTAGGCAAGATTACCGGATCAAAGAATGACGATGGTGGATTTTTTGATAGTATCGGAATTAATGTAGAGGTAATTATGATCATTGTCAATGTTTTTTAGTGTCTTCTGCAAGATATTGACTGTATGGATACCAACCTTTACTTTGGCTTAGGACAACTTTTCCAATCATGTTCCAGCATTTCTCGGAAAATTCTTACCCTACTTTTTAACGCAATTGTATGTTCGTAAAATCCAAGGCTTTTGACAACAGCTGGGCGTAGTAATCACCGGAAAGTTTCTCGGCACCCAGATGGGCTGGTCCACTTATGAGCATATCGCTATTTGAGCATAGGGCTCGAATCTTTGCAAAATTTAAAATTTAGCGAAGTACTGATACCTAGTTTTATGGCATAGTCGTTCTAGAAAACTCATTTTTGAGGCATTTTAGACCCGTTGGTCATGAGACAAAATAGCACTTGATTTAGGCCCAATAGCTAAATTCTAAAAAAGCGTCCCAATCGAACGATAGCTTGATGCTGTGCTAATGTAACACAATGGTGATAGAAGCTAGAACACCACTTTGTCGAACCTTTTGTAGAACAGCTAAAATGTTTCAGGACGGAGCTTTACCGTTTTCTCATACGCGACGAGATTCTGTCGCCCCGTCGTCTACTGGTCAGAGTGTGGCTTAAAGCTAGGCGATTTTTGCTTTCATGGCAAGAATGATCCTTTACCGAAGTACTGATACCTAATTTGATGGTACAGTGGTTCTAGAAAACTGATTTTTAAGGCATTTTAGACCCGGTGCCGGTGGTTGTGAGAAAAAAGTAGCAGATAACTTAAGCCTGGTTTCCATATAATCGTAACAGTCGGCGAAGCGTCGCCGAGACAGGCTCGGGGACACATCGGGGACTGTTGCGTTTAATTGAAACATTTTCTGAACGACGTCGCCGATCAGACGGGGACATTACGGGGACGCATCAAAGGAGTTGAGATGAGTTTAAAGCCTTGTTTCCACATGATCGTAGCAGTGATCGTTTCCATATGTCGCCGACTGATCGGGGACACGTCGCCGAAGCGTCGCCGACTGTTACGATCATATGGAAACCAGGCTTTAGGCCCAATTTATCGTTCAGCTACATTCTAAAAAAGAATGTGAATCGAACGACAGATTGATATAATGTTTGAAAATACACAATAGTGACTGAAGCTCCAACACCAGTTAATCGAACTTTTCGTAGAACACCTTAAAGGTTTCATACAGAATCAGCCTGGAGCTTTACCGTTTCTGCAAGGGGAGGGAAATGAATCGTAGTTGTAACGTTATCAGTTCAGGCAAAAAATGAAATTATAGCATTTAATCGAGTCTTTGATTATGGAAAAGTACATGAAGCTTCCTTACATAGATCAATTTAGTTGAAAGTACGGGGCATTAAATTCTTACACAAATGATGTTTGAATTTTGCAAAGATTCGAATCCTATATGCCCTCTAGTTGAATTTCATACAAAGTGGATCATTAAATTCTTTTTTATATCCATTCATTTCACAGTTTGGTATTATAGTCAACCCAACATCAGACTTCAGGTTGATCAAAACATCAACAGCTTTTACAAAACAACCACTTCATGAGCTTGGCAAAAGATTGGTCAAAGAAGGCTTCCAAGCTGCAGCTCAGGTTTGTTTTGATACTTAAATCTTCATTTTATTTCCCTTAATTTCATGTTTAATAGCCATTTATTATGTACAGCGTGTACCAAAGGAATTGTGCCCCGTTTTTGTTTCTCCTCTAGAAAGAAACCGTTACTTTGATTGTCTCGGTTTTACACACTTGCATAAGGTCAAGCTTCAACTTAGATTGTAAGACCTTGTTTGAGTCAATTTGACAAGTGGTTGCTGATTTATGGCAGAGTAAAGGCAAAATAAATGGTTGCTTCAAAAACAGCACTTCCATTGTTCTCCAGTAATGTCAAAATAAATTAATGTTTGGAAGTAGAGCTACTATCTTTTCTCTGAAGAGTCATAGGACATGAATTAATGGATAAATACTGACGTTAATAAATGTGCAAACGACACCCGATACCCTTAAAAATTACTTCTTTGTTGTTGTGTGCCAGATTTTTCTTTGCGATATCATCGAGTGGTTTGCGATATCATCAAGGCAGTTTTTCGCGCATTTCATTAACAAGGGATTTTGTAAAGCTGACTTTACCTACCTGGTGAGCTAGAGAAAAGTTGCCACTTTTGAAAATTCGTGGCACTGAGACTACATCACTGACTTGAATGATTCAAATTCTTGTTAAAAGGCGAATATCGAATTATTTTTTTATTTTTCATGCTGTTTTACCAGCACTTGAAGTATCAGTAAATTCAACTTTATAGAAATTTCATAGTTGCAAAATGACAGAAAAAAGGCCTAAAATATTGATCAAATCGTACGGACTCTCCTTATACAGAATCTTTTTTGTTTCTTGACAGGTCAGGCTACCTTCTGACTGCGGTGGAAGTTCGTTCTGTACTGTATGCAAGAAGATTTTAGGCCCAAAAGTAACTTTCAGGATTGCAGCGCATATTAAGAAAGCTGGATACGTGAAGGTGTCTGCTGGCTTTTACAAGATAAGAATAACTAAAAATATTTACTTCTGGAAGGCAGAACTCTTCTTCGAGGTTCGTATATTGCAAATTTAGACCTGTTTTTGTATCGGTTGTGCCAAAACAAGTTTACATGTTTGATGGACTGTGGAATAGAGAGTTCATTGCTGACTTTTTAATCTGAAATTTCAATCTATCAGTCAAAGGCTAACTTAGATGTTAAGATTTTTATTTGGTAAAATCACTCATCATCTATACTCAGAAATTAGGAAATTGTTGGTAAGGGGTTTGTATTGGAATAAGTATTCCACATTCGATTCTGGTCCATGCCTTACTTGCCCCTGAAATTTGAATTCAATGCAATTGTTAGTTTCAGAGATAGATCTTAATTGATATTGCACGTATATCTTGGCCAGAATTGAACGAAGAAATCTCGTTTTTACACAAATACCAGAATCTCCTAATTTCTTGGTCTAAATGATGTATGACTGTACCGCCAAAGACTTGTATCTAAGTTGGCCGTTGACTGATAAATCAACATTTTGCTTTGAATGTCTGCTGTGTATTTTTTTCTACAGCCCATCAAACTTTTTTTTAACCCACCACGCAAAATTTTTAAGCGTAGTTTAGACATCATATCTTTACCGTGTCGAGTCGAATTGCATTACAAATGGCAGAAGCTGTTGCGTTTGAAAACCAGATTTGAACATCATCTTTTACTATTTCATGTAGACAACAGACGGCCATGTTTTTCAAACTGCGAAAGCGCAGTGGCTGATCGCATGTGCAAACCGCGGACTATGGCTTCGAGCTGACAAGTTAAATGCGGCAGAAATTCGATATTTAAATCAAGTCATGCTGTGCTGTTGAACATGACAGAGCTGGTGAATTTCTGCCGTTTTAACGATTGAAACGGCAGGTGATGTAATATTCTTTTTATGTCTAATTTGAATGACACTTGGAAAATTTTAGCAGCATCTTTTAACTTCGACACACCAAAAATAATGTTGGAACAAGGCTTCAAAAGTGGCGTGTTTTTTGCAAGGGCAAGCAAAGATTCGTTGTAAAAGCCTGAATGATAGGGCAACTTTACTTAAGGATGAGTGCTGTACCCTGTCGCTTAAAAGATGCCTCAAAAGTATACGCTGTCGCATAAAGATATTGCCAAAAGTATACAAGGTCAATAGTTGCAAGAGAATGTAGGAGAACTTCCTTTCTATATAATATCCTGTTCCTTAATTT
This sequence comes from Aurelia sp. 3 sensu Dawson et al. (2005), assembly GCA_964020215.1. Lineage (NCBI taxonomy): Eukaryota > Metazoa > Cnidaria > Scyphozoa > Semaeostomeae > Ulmaridae > Aurelia > Aurelia sp. 3 sensu Dawson et al. (2005). Next base: position 3,042,691 of record OZ026593.1, read on the forward strand.
CTTATCAATTTTACTACTCTGCCCTTCAATTTTTGTCAGAAAAATACACCTTGTCACATAATTTATACCACAAAAGGATACCCTGTTGAGTGGCACATCCCTTCAGGTCAAGTATGGGAGTAACGCCCCCCCTCCCTTTCGGGATTCTTCATGTTAGATACTTTGAGGGTTCATGTGAGTGACATGTTAACTATCTTTGACAGAAAAACACAACGAAAAAAGAAACTACGCTTGGTTTTGCATTTGAGATTAAAATCCCCATCAACTCTGGAGAAATCGTCGTTGATGGTCTGGTTGTAAAGGCAGAGCTTCGACTCGGAGGACAATTCAAACATAAGCTTGGCTCGAAGGGCATTGATATACAGTTGTTCATGCGTGGGATGTGGAGAAATGCGTTTGGTTCTGATTGGTTTGCCATTGGAAATATTAACGTTGGGTTAGTATATCAAATTTTGCTTGACATTTTAGTAGAACTTTCAACAATTTGGGGAGAAGGACTGAGGAGAGCGCGGCCCATTCTGACAGCCTTGACAACAGTAGGAAATTAGGGAGATACCTTCCGCTTCGGTGATAAGCGTATAGTTTGCGTCTCGGCCGCAAAATCTCCCTTCAAATTCCAGACATTTTCGATTTATGTGCACCTTTCAAGAGATGCATGATACTTGCTTCGCTTAGCAAGTGCTCTCTCTGGATTATTTGGACCTCTTGCCGTTCTTCTGTCCATTTATGAATGTGTTTTGAGCCAATTCATTGCATGTTTTGCATTTATTGCATAAACAATAACTACAGACTACAGGTAGATACTGACGCTTGCCTCACATTAGATACCAGGCTTTTTTTAGGTGCACTATGTTCATAATGTAGGATTAAGGTGCCTTCATCGGAATATGCATATTTGAACATCTATTTGAAATATTTTACACAGATGTTCAAATGCAGCCAATATTCAAAAGTGACTATTTATCTATACGTCAAGGGCAAACTTGGATCTGAAGTTTTGCAAAATCACTCATCTTTTAGACCCTGAAAATAGAAAAATTCTAGCAAGGGGTACCTTCGAATTAAGTCCGTGCTTTACTTGCCATAACGATTTAAATTTTATTTCTGACAGTGATAACTGCATTGAATCTAAATTTCTATGGCAAGTTATCATGGACCAGAATCGCATGTTGAACTCTCGTTTCCATACAGAAACCTTACTAGTATTTTTCTCGTCTGTAAATGATAAGTGATTTTGCCAGGCAAAATTTTCACATCAAACGTTGCTTTTGACTGATAGAATAATATTCTAGTTCTGAATGCTGGCTGCATACTTCTGATTCCACAGCTCACCACACTTGTTCACTTTTCTTTACTCACTCAGTATGATGCTGACGTTGAAAATGATGTAAGTCAAACTTTTAATTTTTGTTTATACAGAGTTAAAATTCCAATCACACCTGTTTCCGGTGGAGTTCAGTTTGGAGGGCAGCTAGAATTTGGCAAGAATTGTTTATATGATGCAGACTTTGAAAATGACGTAAGTCGTACTTTTCATCCTTTTTTTACTCGGAGTAAAGTTCGTACTTTTTACTTCGTGGTTTAGAATAGACCCTTTTGCTTGCTAGAAAGGAGGTTTGGATCGAGCATCTAAATCTGGTCAAGTTTGAGAGATAAAACGAAAGCACAACCCCCGTGCTCACTAAATTCACTGCTAGCTGTGGCACGAAGTTGCTTCAGATCTCAGAACACTTTTAGGGGGTTAATCAAAGATATCTTCACTCTACATGAGTACGAATATTAGTGTTTATTCACAGGGAACTTTTATTCGCTGTTGGCCTTGTTTCTCGTTATTTTCATCGTGCAACACTTGAATAACAATTGCATGAGCACGCAAGGATCTCACGAAGTCTTTTTTCATCAAGTAGACTGCATTCGTGTACTTGACGCCGGTAATTACATTTAATAGTGAATGTCGTTTTATGGTATTACTTTATGACAACATAAAATTCTTACAGTCCATACCGAAGACGAGTTGTCACGTAGGAAAATTTTGCATCAAGAGTTGCAGGCTATGAGATTCTCCTGTTTTAAAACTCGTTGCTTCTTCAGGAAAACATCAACACATATGACTTCAACCTCACCAAACAACGGTTTCTCGATTTGGAAAAATTTAACTCATGTGTTTGAAAATATGGGGGGACTTTAGCCCCTGCCAGCCCGATGGCTGCTCGTTCCTTGGCTTTCATTTCTTTCATAATTGTTGTTGGTTTGAGTTAATATTATTTTCACATTATTTCTGAAGGGCCATTGCTTGATGATAAGGATCTACTTCGGGTATGGAGACCCGACTTATTTCTTTGGTGAGGTATCAGCACTTACGATTGGCAAACTTATTCGAATGTTTGGTGGAAAAACTGAAAGTGTCCCTGCCAAAGTTGCTGCTAGTGGCTTTCCTAAAGGAGCATTGGTGAGTATTTTTATTTCTTTTCTTTCACCTTATTATTATTTCTGACAAAACGTAATCTTCCTATGTAGGAAAAAAAGTAGTTCCTTTAACTTTAACGCCATTACTGAGCATCGCCATAGCATTTTGCTCAATCAAATAAATGCAAAATGTAAAGATGGGAAGAATATCAGCAAGAAAACCAATAACACTCAACCTGCCCCAACAGGTGAAAGAATTCCAACACAGCAAAGCAAGCTACTTACTATGACGGCACTCATCACTAGCCAGGGGGGGGGGGGCTAAAATCCATCGCAGCTTCGAGAAATCTAGGCCTCATCAACCGTTTTTTGTATGCAACAAGAAAGACTGTTTAAATAGCGCCTCCTGACTGGCTGACAGATAGTTCTAACAGTTTGATTGGTGAAAACGGAATCAGTTGATGCGTGCCTACATTTGGTCCATTTTTTAAGAGTAATATTATGAGTCGCTATTGACCAAGTGATAACAGCGAATCAAAGAACACATGGAAACAAGGAACGAAAAGGCATAAGTCTAGAATAAGAATTCTATTTTCGTACAATACCTCCTGCTTCAACTTAGTATTGCCAATTATAATTTGGACTCCATCTTTCGTTTTGCAGGTTTCATACTCACCAAAGAAAGATATTGACTTGACCATGGCAGGAGGACCATACGTTTATAAAGGAACAAGGGTTAAAGGAACATTGAATGTCTTTGGATATAATATAAGAGTAGATGTCAAAGTTAGCGAGGATGTGAGTGATTACTTTCATACAAATTATAATTCAGCCAGCCAGGGCACTTTTAGTAGCTACACATGTGGTCGGAGCATGTTTTGTTGGACACTGCAATCAACCGTTATTCCTCTGTAGAGGAAAATATGTGTTGTTCTAAAGAAGAGGATTCGAAAGATTGAAAGGAAGGAGTCTTTCTTTCCATCTCTTTCGCTAGCTTCTCCGTAGAGCCATTTGAATTTTGCCTGCGCAGAAGCATACTCTGGTTGAGTCAAAAACAAGTTTATGCGTAAGGCGGGCTATGGAATAACAAGTATGTAGCCTACATTCATAAATTAAATGAAAATTCGATCATCACCTGTTTACGTTTCGTAAGATATGCAAAGATCTGAATTTGAAATTTACTTTGAAAAATGAAAACGCTTTTGAAGATTTTGAAAACGCTTGAGTTTGAAAACGAACTTTAAGCATCATGTGAAGACTCAACGATGAAAATAGAACATTATTCGCCGCTTTCAAAACTAGGCTGATCGATTCTTAAGACGTAGGTACATTTCCTTTTCATCAAATTCTTAGGGAGATTGCAATGGGTATATTACAATTAAATTTTCGATGTTTTCAAAGTGTTTCGGTATCATGTGAAATCCAGCTTACAGTTTCTACCATCACAGTTTCACCATTTTGAAATATGCCTGTATCGCGTGAACATAGTCAAAGTTTTCTTTCAAATTCTGATATTGTTAGGTTTCACAATTCTTCGTGTTTGCATTTTATTCTAAATTTCAGGAGGTTTACTTCGATGGAGAGATAGATCCAATCAATCTTGGTGGAATATTGATGATAACAAGAAATAATACACATAAAAATCTTGGACCAAAAGTGTTATTCCATTACAGAAAGAAGATGGCTAAATTTATACCTGTGCCATATTTTAAGGTGAGTTAATCCAAAGGGGTGGACTTATGCTTTTTGTCCCTTGTTTCCCTGCGTTCTATGATTTGCAGATATCACTTGGTCAATAAGGACTCATAATATTACGCTTAAAATGTAGGCCCACGTTAGACCCGCGTAAAGTGATTCCATATTCACCAATCATGTTTCTAGAGTTTAGCTATCAACCAATCAGGAGCCACTGTTCAGACAGCTGTTGTTGTAGCATTCAGAGATTTGGAGCGTATGCTGATCCATCTGGGGTGCACCAAAATAAACTATGCTTTTTGACAGGCCACAATAAATCGTTTACTGAGCCTATTTTGAAGATTTATGCTAAGATTCTCAATTAGATGCTAGTATTTTTTGTATATTTTTAATCTTCTATTTATGGAGCTGTAAGCGAGTTTCGTTAAATTTTCGATTTTGAAAACACTGAAAATGACCCAAAAAACGTTGATCAAATTCTCTAAAGACTCAACATGAATGGATTAAGAGAGATCGTTTTCGTTGTAATTTGGAGATTTAGAAATGCATAGTTTGTTTTGTCCAGTAATGACAAGATACCCTGGTCTAAATTTGGAATAGGAGAGCAATTTAGTTTTACGTTGTGTTCGTCACTGACTACTAAAATCGAAATATAACCAGGAATGTTTCCTTCCATATAAAGAATTCCAAATAGCATCATTTAGGTGAATTAAATACAGTTTAAATAGTTATGTTTTCCAATTCTTAATCATCAGTGGTTAACATAAAATATCGATGTTAAAACATTCGCAGAACCTGAATTATTCATTTATGTCAAATTTCTTTTCTCCTAGCATGTTAAAGGTTAAATTAATCTAAGAGGCTCCAAAATCATCCTGGTACCTCCAAATTGAATGATCTTGTTTTCATTTCAAGTGGACTGATAAATTTCCGGCAGATCTCATTCAGAAAATGTTCCTGATAACCTTTTCTTTTTTATAGTTCTTCTTCGAAGGATATGGTAAATTCTTCGGAATTGAAGCTTATGCATTCGTCAACATCACGATGCAAGGATTTGAAGTATTTGTTTATGGTAAAGCATGGAATCTCATTTATGCTGAACTCTACATCTCTGCAAGCTATGACATTTTCGATATTACAAGAGCATCGTTCTATGTCAGAGTCATCGTTGATCTTAGAGGACTCACTGACGTAAGTGTTTCCTTTTAAACAACTACTTAAGATCTAGGGCTTACGTTTTCTCTCGATCGCTTATTTTTTATTCCTTCATTTTTTCTTTCATTCATTCTTTTATTCATTCATTCGTTTGTTTATTTATTCATTTATTAAATTGTTCATTCATTAATTTCATTAAAGCTGGATGCACTACTGAACCTACTAAGAAATATTGAGAATAAAACAAAAGAGTTGTCATTATCATTGCTTTGAAGATTCAGGGAGCAGCATTTTTTCAAGCGCCAGGCCATTTCATTGACTCATCCGGTAGGTAGAGGCCCTCCATTTGAGAATATTGACATTGGGTCTGGGTCTCGATCGGATCTTGTATACTCACCCATGGAATGTCTGTGCAATTTTCCGGGGGTTATTCAGTAAGGCGGGGGTTGCTCTGTGCGGGACAAGGATATCGTCATGTTATAGGAGGGAGAATATGCGGAAAGTAGGAGAATAATCAGTTCTTCTAATGGTTGACATAGAGCAAGGTAGATTGACACCATCAGATCTTTGGAGAGATAACATACAATAAGGGGCAGGTTATTCAGTTATCCTAAGGGACAACAAACAGTACGATAGATGGATAAATTCCTGACTACTGCACAGGCACTCTGTAGAGTGATACTTCTGCGATCCCAATGCTTGGTGCTGAAAATTACAGCTTCACATTCACCTGCACCCTCATCTTCTTGTTTTCTTCACAGGCAATCAAAAAAGCCAGAGAGGCAGTGGACAAGGCAATGAAAGCGGCACAAGCGACACTGCGAAGTAAAGTTGAAGATGTGAAAGCTGCGAAGCGTCGCTGCAAGGAAATCATGCAGCTGAAATGCTCGAATTGTTATTCTTTGAAATGTAAGGAAGCGGAGAATAATTGTAAAGGATTTTTAGATAAAGCTGGAAAATGGATTGGAGGAGTTATTAACGCTGCTGGTAAGATAAATTTATGTTTTTAACAACTTGCCATGATGTTATTCCGAATTTGGGCTTTTGTAATAAAATGTTTTTAGATATCTGTTTTTAAATTTTGTATGCTATGTCTTATGTAACATTTGTATGTATTTATTCCTCGTCGTTTAGATGTTGATAATGATACTGGTGACTACCTGGCCTAGCTGGCCAATGTTTCTTTCATCCCTTTCCAAGTCATTCGCAAACTCTTCCTCATTGCTGGACGTTCCAAAGTTGTTGGCAATATATCAGCAACAAGTCTCGGCGAGGACTTTACTCATAATTTGTTTTCTTTTGCAGAAACCTTCGAAAATAATTAGAAACGATTAAAGATAATAGTATAATGGCTTGTGCTTTGAAATGAGTTTATCCCTACACGATATTTCGGGCTGAAACCGATAATCAAACGAAGAGTAGTTGCCTCAAAAACATCTTTTCATTTATTCTGCAGAAATGTCAAGATCGAGTAGATTTTGAAGGGATTCCAGCGTTTTATCTAGTTTTGCTCTATTTTTGCATGCAACGTAGCGCTTTCTTTTAAAATATACTTGCTTTTTACATTGCTGATAAGCAAAAAATAATTGCTGTTTCAACGTTTTCAATCCGTTGTGAAGCCATAAGCATTATCTTGTTCAATGAGAAAAACTGAGACTCATGTAATCAGTATAGAATTATGCCCAAATTTTATCCATTTGTAATGTTCATTCGGGTGTAGAGCTCAGAGGCCAAGAAATTTTTATTCGTAAAGATGATGTTCTGTTTTGCAGGCAAATGGATCAAGAAGACCGCAAGGAAGATCAAGGATGGATTGGCAAAGGTATTTTATTGGAATTCTTACCCCTTTTAGGCAACACCACTTTAATATGATCACTTTTCCGGAATCGTCACTGTCAGTGACAAGGATAGTAGAAAAAGGTGAGCCTTCTAGAAAGTTGTAGAAAGTAAACAGAGCAATATAAAAGATTTGTTCCTCAGTAATCGGTGCAAGTCCAACTTAATTCAGTAACTGAAGAAATAGGTACTCGAGGGAGGCAGTAACTTTCCATGGTACGAGGTTGGCCTATGCAAAGAATAGAAGAACGACCTATAAATAAGGAATATTTGCTGAAAAATTACTCATAAATCCGGAAACTTGAAGAACATGAGTACGCACAATCTGTATGAAATGAAAATGCTGAAAAGCATGCCCTTGATTTTAGGAATCATAGAGAACCATCTCCATAAGTGACTTCAACACGTTTTAACACGTGTTATCCTTATCGTCTTGAGCAGATGAAATCGCCAGGAATATTGTTGTTATGCTCCAAGGGATTACACTTGTATCATATTCCAAAGGGATAACATCTGCTACAGCGTGTTAAAGTCACGATTTTAGGCATGTTTTGCAGGTTTTTGAAGGGGTCTTCTTGAGATAATCCCTCGTTGTTTCAGAACGGAGTTGGCGATCTCGTTCCAGTGAATTTTAAAATGGATTTGAACATCTCCACCATTTAATTATATTTCTGCCAATGTTATTGCATTTATATCCACGAAGCAGCGACCTCTCTAATCTTTCATCAGGCCAAGGGAAAAGGCTGGTCAGCTCAAATACTTCTACAGTGTAGTGGATCTCTTCGACTTGCAATCCTCACAGGCGCTGTTTCATTTCTTTTTTGTATCATTGATAGGTTGGAAAAGCAATCAAGAAATTTTTCAGCGGATGGAGAAGACGTCGTTCTATCATCAACCATCGAAATGAAAACTTTGATTTACACGTCAGAAATCGTCGATTTATCAGTAAACTTATCTGTGAAGGCCTCGTGGGAGGAGGATGTAGAGGTACAGCATACATTTTTATTGTTACGTTCATATTTCTCTTTACATCAATTCAATTTAGGTTAATTTTTATTACGTAGACTTCTTTACAAGGAGGTGCGCAAAAAACATACAAGATAAAGACATTTCATTGATATCTTCCATTGATGATTAAAGATTAAAGTTAGCAAAGGAATAGGAAACATTGGAAATTGAAAGAAATAAGCCAACTCTGTTTAGTCTCCTTTAATGTCTTTTTGAAAGTGGAGGAGAGGGGGTTGCTTGACAACTAAGCTTAGATTTAGCCTTGTGCGAAGTTCCACGAGAAGATGCCAACCTCTCTCCCAGGGCAAGTTTCAAAGATATTTAATCGCACCAAATTTAAGTTGCATATTGAACATTGTTGCACTCACTTTTTTCAGAAATTACTTATTTTCCTGTCCTTAGGTATTGAGCACTTATGTTCTGGCACATGCAAGGCGGTTAATTTCATTGGTCAAGGTCTTTGCAGTGTACTTGATGTTGCTGTTGGTGCATTGAAAGCAGCTGAGGCAGTTGTTGGTTGGGTCAATGCTGCTATTCAATTTGTTCTCCAGATGTTCCTTATCCACGGGTAAGTTTTCTTTTCACATGCTTACATCATCATCATCATCATCATCATCATCATCATCATCATCATCATCATCATCATCATCATCATCATCATCATCATCATCATCATCATCATCATCATCATCATCATCATCATCATCATCATCATCATCATCATCATCATCATCATCATCATCATCATCATCATCATCATCATCATCATCATCATCATCATCATCATCATCATCATCATCATCATCATCATCATCATCATCATCATCATCATCATCATCATCATCATCATCATCATCATCATCATCATCATCATCATCATCATCATCATCATCATCATCATCATCATCATCATCATCATCATCATCATCATCATCATCATCATCATCATCATCATCATCATCATCATCATCATCATCATCATCATCATCATCATCATCATCATCATCATCATCATCATCATCATCATCATCATCATCATCATCATCATCATCATCATCATCATCATCATCATCATCGTCATCATCATCATCATCATCATCATCATCATCATCATTTATTTACAATAGTTGATAAAAATATAAGTCTTTATGTGTCTAATTACAGCTAATTCAAGCCCACTTTACATTATATACAATTTACAACTAAGACGTTGATACTAACAAATTAATTCAGGATAAAAACTTGGTTTTGTTTCCTGTCAGGAGTCAGGAAGCCAACCTGCGATATATGTACAGGGTGTCCAAAATCCGTTCGACGTTTGATAAGATAAAGATACGTTTAAAAGATAAGAGACAATGAATATGCTCCTTTGTGAGATAACCCTATCCCTAAGATCGGAGATTGATCTTAGGCACCAGATTCTTGCAAATCTGTAGAAAATTCACTGAGTTACGAGCATGTACAACAGATCAAGTTTTCGTAAAAGCTGAAACCAAAATGACTTTTTGTTGACAGAAAACCTCTCAGAATCAAGGTATAAATGGCTATCTAATGCCATACTTTTTGTAAATATCAGAGCAAACCAGATTGGACTTCGAAGGTAATTTTATTCTTGTAACCATCGTCACGTTAACGTAAGAATGCAAGTATCAAAAAGTGAATAAATTAAAACTTAATCGTAGAATGGCTTAGTCATTTCAAACTTTTTCTTGGGAAAACCTTTCTACAGAATTTTTAGGAGAACATACAATCAGTTCGTTGTCCTAGGAATTCATTCTGCCGGGTTCTCGATGTTTCAGGCTTCAACTGAATTAATTCTTTCCTGTCTTTTCAGCATTCGCTTTGAGCTCGGTCTTGGCAAGAAATTCGGTGGTGGTTTTATGGTAGCTGCAGAAATCGACATGACGTTATTCGCACAACGATTCCATTTTGGATTCGAGTTTGATTTGAAACATCCAGTAAGGAGTATTTTGAGTGCAAAAGATTCTGGGATGTACAAGTACAAGAAAGGGCTGAAACAACCGAGAACATCAGTCATGTATAATGCTTATGATCCACCAAATCCTTTCACAGATTTTGATCTCACAGGTAAGATCGTTTGTTATATTTACTACCGGGTTTCTAGAAAATGTATACGGACATGATAAGATGCAGCGATGTGAATTTGACTTTAATCAATGGTTAACCACTAAACAAGGGCAGATTTTGTAATGCAATAGCATCAGTTTCTTTGGTTCACACCTCAGTTCAAAGTGATTGGCAAATACAGACAAAGGAAATTCTCTCAACAAGTAATTCAAAAGAAACACTGTCTCAAAGTTGCCCTGAAACCAGTGCCGCAAACTCTCGCTTGGTGCGGGCGAAGGGACATTTTTAAGAAAAGTTATGTGCTTATAACGTAAGAAGAAGGGTAAATCTATAGTTCTGTCAGGCGGTTTTTGTTGATTTGATTCAGGAACTGAGGAGTAACTGTTTCCATTTGAATATCAAATGTGCACGAATTGTCATGCCCTCTGCTCGGCTTTTGAATCACGTAAAGAAAATTGGCCAGACTTTAGATTTACTCTTCTCCTTTCGTCTTAAACACATAACTTCTCTTAAAAATCTCCTTCGCTCGCACCAAGCGAGAGTTTGCCTCACCGGTTCCAGGGCAACTTTGCTGCTATGTTTGTTTTGTCTGTATTTGTATTTGCTAATCACTTTGAATTGAGGTGTGAACCAATGCAACTGATGCTATTGCATTACAAAATCTGCCCTCGTTTAACCACTGTCGAAGTGTTCCTCGACAGTTAGCTTGAACATAGATACCTCGTTTGTTGATGTGGTGCTTTGAGATTAGAAATATTAACTTTGAAAGTGCAAACTTGCGTCCCCATCCAAACCAGAGTTGAAACAAATTCTTGAGGCAAAACAAATAACCTTAATGATCAAGGGTTGACATATATTGATTAATATCAGGCCCAACATCCATGTTGTTGCAGTTGTTGTTGTTGCTGTTGTTGTTGTTGTTATTGTTGTTCTGTTGGCCCAAGTCACCACTTGGTAGTTTCGGTTTTTGTTTTCAGTTTTGTTGTTTATTTGCCTCCATTCAGGTTCATTTGGAATTGAAGCCACACAGTCCGGTTCTGAATCCGGAGGTGGTATCCGACTCGGTTCATGTATGGGAGTAACTGATAAGAAATCTGGCAGCAAAGTCATATTGAAAGGATGCAACAGTACAGATACAAAGCAACAATGGACATACTCACTCAAGGGAGGCATTATTGTAAGTTTGAAGTATTGCATTTTATTGTGTGATTATTTATGTATAGATTCACTTCTTTTTACCAGGATTGCATATTCGACAAGGGCACAACTTTCTAAGCTTAAGCCAGCAACGGTTATTTAGTTTAGGAGTTTAGGATTCAAGAGTAATAGATATTGGAAGGGACACAATTATGTTCAAAACCATTTAAACTACATGCTGTTTTTCTTTACTCATTAAAACACACGAATTATTTCTCCTCGCTAATATCTTGAGACGAAAATATGCCGATGAATGTGTGTTCTACTTTTGTTGCTGTCAGTGCTGTTAAAATCAGTCTGAAAAAGTCTATTTTTAATACAACTGTTGCTAAGTTCATGACATTTTCATCAAAGATTTCAGCCTGCAGGGCCTCGCTAAATGTAGCTTTGATATACGTGTTCTATGAACTTTTCTGTAATCTTTCGAATTTCTTGTTTATTTTATAAAACATTGTATTTTTTCGATCATTACAGAACGCATATTCTTCCCTTTGCTTGGATCTGAGCCCTACGGCTGGTTCTTACATCGTGCAGAAGACTTGCAGTGACAAGACAGATAACCAAAGATATGATTGTGATGTACCAACCAGAACGTTGAAGCGAAGGAGGAGCAGCAGATGTGTAACTGCAGGTACCTGATATTCTTCAACCTCGTTTCCACAGGGTATTCTTTCGTCATTCACTGATCACAAAGCCGTTTCTTTCGGTCTTGAAGACAATCTTACTACCATCAAGGTCATTCCATTACTCTAAATTTCTAGATAAACTACCAGAAATTTCTGTATTGTAATTGGAAAGTGAACAGTTTTGTTCTTATGCTTTTAATACTCACCGATGAATCTCTTTTTTAAGCCAAAATTACTTCATCTGGACCTGGCTCTCTTTCACATCTTGGATCATTGAAATGCATCCACATCAACCCTTCAAATAGGCTCATGTTGCGACCTGAATGCTCACGAGCAGAGTAAGTATCTTCTTACGATGAGTTTCTGTTTTACGAATCTTTTCTGAAGAGCTTTTTCAAAGAGGTGCATCACCAGGCCGCATTAAGGTGTCTTTAATGCATGAAGAATGACATACAACGCTTATGCTTTATCGACTGAGATTACATATCATAGATTTTATTTAGATTCACTCAGTACCACAAGCTAAGCTACTTTTTGGTTGAGTTTTGAAAATTTTGACCATCATGCAGTAGCCTGAATGATCGTTTATTCTTACGATAACATCATCCGCAAATCTGCAAGGCAGATCTGCTGTAGATTCATCTTTCTTTTTTGTATTCAATATAAAATTTTACAAAAGGAACTACTTAATACACTACGTACGAGCTACTTTGCTAAACTACGAGGACGATACCACAGAGTGCAAGAGACCATGACAACTCCGTAGTCATTAACATAGAGAACATTTAACTAAACTAAAATTAAATGTACAGCTACGAAAAATACACATGAACTTTACTGATAATTACTAAGATTCATTTCGCTTTGCATGTCGGGCTAACGTTGGGCAAGCAGGTCTTCCACAAAATGGCTAAACTGCAGATTCGATCACGGACTTGAATGGATTTGTGTCTCCAATGAGTCTAACGTCCAATGCGAAACAAACTTACAAGCAAGAGAAATAGAGGTAAGGGGACTTGGGATGAGCATGAAGTGCAAAATAAAGGTCTAGAATCTCCTTAATCAATCCGACCAGTTTGGTGAATGAAGTTTAAAGTCAGTTCGAGAGCATGTTTATCAACGTCAATTGAAAGGTCTTTATCACCATACTATAAAAGTTGTACCAGAACGTTGTTCGAGACGGTGTTGATTTGAAAAAATGGTTGCAATACTACTGACACGCCAGTGCGAAACATCTTTCTTTTCTTTCGTTATATTCTCTTGAAAGTCATCTTTCGCATGCACTAGGCGACACTTTACCTGATCGGTTTCAGAGCAACTTTTTGCGGTTTTTTCTTGTCTTATTTATTGGTTGTGAGATCCTTCATCTTCAGTCACTAATCGCGTTCAAAGTAACTGATGCTATTGTCTTACACATGTCTATTCTTTTTTATCTGTCTTATGTTATGACCGCATTATTCATATTTCCCAGCACTGAATTTGTTTTACGTGCAAATGGAAATCTGGTTGCTACAAGATCGGGATATTGTGTGAGACCAATCAGTGGTAATGCTGTTGCTGGAGTTCAATTAGAAATGGCTACATCAGGATGTCATGCTTTTGCTTTCACAAAGAAAGGTTCTATTCAACATAAGAACAGTAAACTATGCATACAGACTGCTAATAAGGTGAGCTGCAAGGGAATCACGTTCTTTTAATGGCTTTGTTCCGATGACTCATCATGTGCTGTCGGATACGAATGTCCTGCCTTACACCGAATATCCTTCTGTACAGTGATGTGCATTGTTCTTAGTCGTCATCTTTAATTTCGACAGAAAGAGTCTTCTCCCGCTCAGGGGTAATTGCAAAGCCAAACTGCAAAGCCAAAAGCAATTGTCAGTCGAAGTTAAAGATGGCGACTAACAACACTTCACATGAAGGATATGGGACTATTTCAAGCGGAATAACGAGCAGAAGGCGAGAAAAATGAAGCCACGTAACTTTGAATTTCAACATTAAATGATTAACCAATCCAGTTTGCTTCGTGACGTCATAGCTTCGCAATCAGAAAGGAGTGTCAGAGAAAGGCCTCTTTTTTGTCATTGGGGGGGGGGGAGGGTTTATACAACTTCCTGGGGTCCCTGTGGTTTTACCACAGTTAATTTCCACTTATTTTCTTACATTGTCTTCTCTTACTTCCTATTCAACTTTTTCACGAAATGTAGTTTGACCCCTACTAATTTTTTTTCAGAAAATGATACCATCTGATAATACCATGTTGGTTCTTGGAACAAAATGTGACAATGTTGGTACAACTAAAGCTTTGCCAGATGCTCAGATGTTGTTCTCTTTCATCCCAAGTGAGTTGAATATTCACTTTCAAGAATTTTGACTCTGGTTATCAGGACATGAAAACCCACCTGACCATGCGACAGGGCGTTCGGAGGCAATTTTCATTTCATGGTTTCCTGAAGGAAATTTGCCAAAATAAGTCGCTGTAGTGTGTCACTGGTTGTCTCATGTGTCAAAATGATGAGAACAACTTCAAGTCAAGCAAACGTCACCTAACTTAGATTATATTGCAAGTAAATTTGCAGTCATATTGTATACAACAAATACAAGATCAGCAAGAACTGCATTACCCTCATGCTTCTGTAAAATCATGATTGGTTCGTTTCATGGGGCCCCAGCTTCATCGCTCAAAGTTTATACAAATTGTGCAGTTTTCACACAGTATTACATGGCTATCTTTGCACCCTAATCTCTTCATAAGAAAGCTGGATATTTTCACTCTTCTCTTCATCGCAGGAAATTTAAGCATGTCTTTTGTCCAGTCACAAGAACGAATATTTTGTCATGCCCTGCTGGTTATTGTTTTGTATAGAAAGGTCTTTCCGTTTAATTTTCAAGTATCGCTAAGAAATAGTACGGCTCGTTTGCTAGGACTGTATGTATTTAAGATTTGTCCCTGGAAATATTCGTTGTTCAAGTATTTTCAAGTACATCGCTTATTTAGAAGAGAAAGAGCTTGGGTAGGTGTCGAAGATGTTCCAAAACTTTTCGTTTCGGACTCTAATGTGTGAAACTGCAAACTTTTACCACGAAAGTAGGCATTGAACCAAATATAAAGCAAGGCCTTGGAAATCATTATTTCGAGGCTCCTTCCCTTTTGTATTTGCAGGGCATTGTAATTAGTTTAATTTTGCCTGGACTGTTTTGTGACAAATTGAATTTAGTTCTTGCTGATCCCTGCAGAGACCAAATTTAGAACTGCTTTGAAAAACATTTAGATTTTGATAATTTTTCCTATAAATTGAGAGAAATTGAGGAATACTTTTATGTCTCATTTTTAGGTTATGTTTTCCTTTGTGATACATTGGTGAATTTCTATATTTATGTTAATCTATATTTAATTTTGCATGTTATTTTCGATAACTTTCAGCTGACAAATACCTGAAAATGCAAGACTGTGCTGATTTCGGCTCATTGAGAATGGACCAACGGTTTGAAATTATGAACGAAGAACTGGCAAGTGTTTGCTCGAAGTTCTCACACGGTAAGGTCAATCTTTTACAAAATAAATTTGTTTACGGAATATTCGAAACGATAAAGCATTTGCAGAATCAGTCTTTTATGCAAGGATTTTGCTTTGCGACAGTACGATGAATCTTCATAGTATACAATCAGATTTCCAGCAAGTAAAGTGAGAATGTTTAGTGCATGTGCTTGGCCACAGGTGCATTCTTTAGTGATTCTTTAGTAATTTGCAAAATGTTAAGATAAAATCAATTAGTATTTTCCAAGCGTTTTTTCTTGGGATCTTGCTTCCCCAGTATAATGTAGTGAAATTGCTATCATGGACTGAAGTTTCATGGCCACTGAAATTACTGAAGCTTGAAAAAATTGTCTCGTTTTGATAGTTTACTCATCCAATCAGGGGCCTTGACAGTGTGCATGAAACCTTTGAATAGCTGTTTTCTCTTTAAGACCAATTATTAACCGACAGAACAGAAACTGCGTAAAATGACGTAATCGAGCTATCCAAGATAAGAAAGTATTTGGATACATAAGCTTTTTGAACTGATAAACGAAGAAAATATCAAGTGTTGGGTAATTTCGGGATTTGTTGTAGGGAGAAAGGGGGGCTCAAAGTTACGAATCTCACGCATGCGCTCACAGTTTCTGCTCTGTCTTGCTACTTATAATCCTTCGTCGTGCCAGGTATATTTTACTTGTCGTTTATAGCTACTGTGAAAACTTATTTTCCACACCAATTTTCTGTCTTTTCCAACTCACTCATTTCGTTTTCTCCACGTTTCCAGATATTGCCATGCATAAAACGGCTACACAGTCGAGCACCAGCTATAATGGTTTCTCCAGCCGTGCTGTTGATGGTAACTTCAAATTCAGATGGGCTGACAAATCATGCACTCATACACGTGATGAACAAAATCCATGGTGGAGAGTTGATCTTGGACAAGAGTATATTGTAACAGGTAAATTATTGCTGCTTAATCTTTTTTTAATCCTGCACGTTTTTGGATGATTTTTACAACCATGATGTAAAGCGTAGAAATTACCTCTGCAGCTGAATTTACGATGCTTGAAAGTTCTTGGGCGTTTGAAGCTTTATCTCAGATCTATGTTGTTTACAGTAAGTCCCCACATATAAGATACCACCAAAATAAGAACCTAGAGGCTGAATTTTTCCTAAATTATGCACCTTGTAATTAAGAACATGTTTCAGGTTGATGAAACATAGGTTCATATTGCAGGGATGGCAAAGTTGATTATTAATTGTTGTTATTGAGTTCATTTTAGTCCCAGTTGGCTGTTAAATTTTGATTCTCCTCCCCAATTAGTTATTAGATCCATAAGAACTCTTCTAAATTTCAGCCAGGCTCTTCACAAATTCAAACATAACTTCAGTGATACTTTAAATCCTTTGTGCTCGATAAACGATGGTGTTGAGGACACTGGACACTTTTTGCTGCTCGGTCATGCTTATGATGAAGAAAGACGTGATCTTCCCAGCAGTGTAAACGCGATATTGCGCCACCACAGATTAACAAACCTCACAAATGAAAATTTACTCCAAATCCTCCTGTATGGCCACGAAAAGTTATCCTATGATTTAAACACAAAAATTCTTGAGGCAACGTTAAAATACTTTCAGGCCTCAGAACGGTTTCAATAAGTTCGTAAGTTTGCTGTCTCCTCTCTCTTGTACTTTGTCTTTTCGTACATTTATTTATTGTGGTTTTTTTTGTCGGAAATATCTGTAATTGTTGTTTTCCTATTTGCTATTTGTAATATATATGCTATTTGCAATATTTAAATTTAATATCAATTTGAATATCTATGTTAAATGTTATGATCACAGGGTTGCTATGTATTTCCATGCTCCTCGTGGCATCGTCTTGTAACCCTTGTTTGTTTTTGTAAAATTTTATTGGAATATGAAAAAAAGTAGGTTCTTATATGCAGGGATTTACTGAATTGTTTTGTTTATTTTTGCTCAACAGATATCACTATAATCAACCGTGGAGAGTATGGTGACCGTTTCAAGAACATTCAAGTACATGTTGGAAACGATGTTTCGAATCACAAAAAGAACCCAGTTTGTCATGACCGTGTTAAACAAGCCTTTGATGGTGAAGCCGTTCGTTTGCAATGCAATCCACCAATCCCAGGCAGATATGTCGCAGTGCAAATGTATGGTAAAGGAATATTGAGCATGTGTGAAGTCATTGTCAATTCTCGACTAGGTAAGTGCATCTAACTATCAAATGTCCCAAAAAAGTATTCCCGTTTGCAAAACTGCAAAAATTCGATTATGAAACATGTCATAAAATTTTCCTTTTTCTTCTCTTTTTTCAATGATCCAAATATATTTAAAGATGATTAAATGCTTGTTTTCAGCATTTAAAAGATATGAAATAATGCATTGAAAAGCCACATTCCACGCTATACTCTTTAATGAACATCTTGCCAAAGAGCCATGATCTTGAAAATCAAAGTCCGTCATTATCTTCATTATCCGTCCATGGGCGGTAGGAGACGGCTCTGTTAGCCTAAAAATGCTTAAATCGCCTCATAAAGAAATATATTCATTTTAACTTACGATGATGTGGTTGTCTCTTTCTTCTGTTTGGGGGCTTCCCTGAAACCCATATCGAGGCACAGTGCAGAATCGGCGGCGCCAACCTAGGCCACAGACGTGATGCGCATATAGGTTGAAATATTACATTTCTTAAGACAATAAAGAAGAAAGAGACAACCACATCATCGTAAGTTTAAATGAATATATTTCTTTATGAGGCGATTTAAGCATTTTTGGGCTAACACGGCAGTTTCCTACCGCCCATGATCCGTCAAAGTCCACGATGATCGTATGGCTTTCCTTCTAAGCCGGGTAAATTGCTGAGCCTAAGTGGACATATCGGGAATAAACAAGACAGTTTTCAGTATCATTGTTTCAATATTCAGGGAGCAGCATTTTTTAAACACCGGGCCTTTTTATTGCCTCACCTTATTGAAATAAATTAACTTTAAATTTTCATTTCATTTTCAAATTTTTAAGGAGGGTAGCCCTTCATCAATAACAATGATGATTTACAAGGGGCCCTCCACTCAAATATATACAAATTAAAATATATTGGAAAAAAACTAAATTAACCTAATTACAACACTAATAAAATAACCTAAGATCTAAAATAAATTATTTACAATAAAAAGAAATCCAAATACACATGTACTCCTACTGATCGTCAACACGTTTGAATTTGTAAATAGTTGATGCATTCTTACGCTCAGCGGAGAGGCCATTCCAAGATTTAGCACCTCTAAAAGAGAAGCATTTCTGCCCATTTGTTGACTTTTTCTTTGGTTATCCTTAGATCAGTTGCTGAATTGCTAAGATTCCTTGAGGTTAGCTGGGATGTCTTAGTGAATAGATTGGACTCGTAAAAAGCTTATGATTATGATTAAGCAAAGATCCAATGCCTTTGGTCATGTCAACGAAACAATAATCATGCCTCGGTATTCTTGACTATATCAAGAATCAGACGACGTGCCAATGCTTTACTTGGAAATTTGTCGATATTATCATGCTTTTTGTTTTCTGCAGGTGGAATTTCTGATTGGTGCATGATTGAAAATGGTGGATGTGATCATATCTGTTATAATCATTGTGATAAAAAGACTTCATGTGGATGCTTGCCTGGTTATACTCTGGCTTATGACAAAAAGACATGTCTCGGTAAGTCTCCTAGCGTATCACCTCATTTCCATAACTTGCTCAAATCATGACTTGAGTCCTTGAATTCGTTCGCTTCAACTAATTGTATCTCCATCAAGTCCCATGTTCAAAGTTATTGTGTCTGTTTAGTAGACTACCCCGCCTGTATGACATTTGAATTATCCTTTCTTTCAGATGTCAATGAGTGCCTTGTAAACAATGGTGGCTGCCGAAAAGATAAAAAGGCATACTGCTCAAACTATCCAGGCGGATATTATTGCGCATGCGAAACCGGGTTCATACTTAAGGATAACAGCCTTACAGAATGCATGGGTAAGTATCTTGTGTTTATTGTCGTAAGAAACCTGCACTTGTTTATGACAAAGGTTAGTCCAAGTTATGTGAAGGATTGTTGTATGCAGGGAAACTTCAGTAATGAGACGTGGCTTCCAAGAATTATCATGAAGCCCTACACTCTCGACATAGTTTCAGTTATCGAAACAACAACAAGAAGAACAACTTTACATTTTTTTAATTTTGTAATTTAAAACAAACTTTTACGCATTTTACATTTTTGAATTGAGTTGGATTTTTGCTCAAATTTCGAATATGTAATCAGTCTAATGAAGTCCCAAGGGAGGCACACAGCATGTTGAAGGTACGGGTATGTGCCGCCCATATGGGTCGGTTTTTGGCCCGAAATTCTCTGAATGGGGGTCCCTTTTCGGCAGCTTTTTCTTAAACACGAGTGGCTTTGGCTGAAATTCGCAAAAGATAGCTAAGAATTGGTAGTTTTCCTCCAAAATTGATCATAAGAATGGGTATGAAGGCACGTTTTCGTAATTATAACAAGGTAGCTTTTTGGAAACTGAGTGGCAGAGAATGACCTCCGTCCATCCAAAAGTCATGTACCCCCGGGAATGAATCCTTTGAAATCAAGACTACATGATCTTACAATGAGAACGACGATGAGATTTTATAACAAAACTGTATTTTCCGGATTCATCATTAAAGACTACGGAGTGTCCAAGAAAATTATGCCCCGTTTGAAATAGTTGCTGTGGAGGAGCTGTAGCTTTTATTTTCTCAGTTTTTACATAGTTGCATAGAATTGGCTTCAATTTAAAGTTTGGGACCTTGTTTGAGTCCATCTGACTAGAGGTTGCCGAGTCAGAGGAAAGGCAAAAATAAGTTGCTGCCTCAAGCAGCACCTGTATTGTTCTCCAGCCATGTCAAAATTAAGTAAAGTTTTGAAGAAATGGTCATAGCGTTGTATTTCACTTTTTCTTCATTCTTACGAGATTTTTTAGCGTTGTTATCTATAAGACAACACTGTCAACCCGATGATAAATGCTGTGGTTTTATTTATCCTACAGATATCGATGAATGCGGCAAAGGAAATGGCGGATGCGAACAAATGTGTAGTAACACAATCGGTGGTTATAACTGCGAATGTAGAGCAGGATATGAGAGGAATACAACAACACATTATGGCTGCCAAGGTAAGGATAATAGATCTCTTTGGATATTGTGATGTGATCTAAAAGTTCTGCAGGTTCAGTGTCTCAAAGAGGCATCCTGTTTAAAAAATCACCAAATATCTACTGTCAAACCTTTTAAAGAATTTTCGTTTTGACTTAATTTGTCAAGAACTCAAAAATAATTATAAGCGATTATAGTTTATTTTCGTTACTAACTTGAAATAAAAGAAAAAATTACATGAAAAATATGCTTTTCATTTTTCGAGCAAAAATAGTCAGTCTTGCCTAAGAGACAAATCTTCAGACTTTTCGTCATCCCGGAAGTCTCCAATGATAGTACTAGTTTCTTTCTGTCATTTATAACCAAATCAAAAGCTAAAAAAAGCATGCAGTATGATTCAAAACCAGTAGGCAGCCCTAAAAAGAGCTGAGTTTAGCTAATTTTCAAACCAATTACAGGATCAACCATCATGTCTGGGAGAACAATTTAGCCCTTGATCTACTTACCAATAAAAGGAAATTTCAAGATCATCTATCTTGTCAAATTTGGTGATTTTCCAAACAAAAGTACTTTTTGGAACACTCCTTATACTAAAGATATGGTACATTACTTTAAAAATGTGGCTTTTCATTCGTTTTCTCCTGGTCTTGATTGGCCTAAAGTCCTCTATTATTCAAATCAAGCAAAGAATGTCTTTCACTGCTCAGTAACGGTCAGCTCCTTACTTAGAAGAATCGCTATGTGGAAGAAGCTGACCGTTACAAAGGTGCAAAAGACATATCTGTGGAATTAAAGCCAAGTCGATTAACTGTGGAATTAAGGCTAATTCGAGAGGAATTGGGAATCGTAGAAATGTATGTTGCAATCTGTCTGACATAAATGAAGTCCCGATAGTGTTCGCCCGAAAATCTAAGAAGCTGTGAAATAAAGTTTTCTGATGAAGAAAAAGTTGTTTGCTTGGCTGTTACAGAGGACCTGTAACTTAAAATATCCTGTTTTTGTACCGCTGCTTAGGGCAGGCTTTAACTTAATGTCGGATACCTTGTTTGATTCAACTATTGCAAAAGAAAGTCTAAATGTGTTGTTGCTGCACTTCACTGTATGCAGGTTAAAGACAAATGACGGAGATATTAGGTGACTTAAATCAGAGGCCTGGGCAATCTAAATAAAGTCTATTGTATTTCATTATATTTGATGATCTTGAGAGATTATCAAAACAATTGGACAAATGACGGCAGGCACCGATCTTTTGTTCTATTTTTAAACTAGACGTAGACGATATATATCCGTCATTTGTCTTTAATTATGTTCAGTATAGATTTGTAAGAAGGATAGAAGATTACAACTGTATCTTTCTCTCTCTGGTATCTTGCAGACGTGGATGAATGTGCTACAAAGAATGGTGGATGTGATCATACATGTACCAACTACCATGGTGGATACTATTGCAAATGTAGGACTGGATATCGACTTGCTGACGATAATCATCGATGTGAAGGTACATTTGCACCATTTTATTAGAATTATAACAACTCCTGCACCGCACTCTGCATTTTGTACGAGTTTCTGGATCTTTTTAAACTTGGTAGGATTCGTGATAATTCCAGCAGAACCGATGGCATAATAACAAGGATAATGAAATCGATTGGACTTTTTGCATGAATACTATCTTAGCAGACACAATGTTGACTTGTTGTTGCTGACTTGTTGTTTACTGATGCGAAAGGAAGACCTTGCATGGATGATATATTCTGATCGCCTTCGCTACATATTTTGTTTATGAATACCTGAAGTTGTTTTCTGAGTCTAATACCCTATTCACACTGCAAGCTAAACCGGCTTAAACTAAACCAGGTTATCGAAGGAAGCATTCTAATTGGCAATCCAATGTATTTGATTGGTTGAAATTTAACCTGGTTTAGGTAAGGCTGGTTTAGCTGTGTCAGTGTGAATGCAGTATAAGTTGGTCTTTTATTTATAGATTGAAGCAAAATCCTCTGAAATTGCTCAAATAGATTATTTTCTACAACCTTCAAAAACGATGCAATTCTCTGCCCACCTTGTTATAGAGGAAGTGTGCATTGAAACCATGGGAGATTAAGTTTCTTTTCGTATAACGCTAGAAGTGAGCTATGCTAAATGTCTGCTGCTTTTCAGAACATTTTTAAATGTTTCATTGAAACTTCACCCTCCCTTGAAGTTTACAAACTATTAGTATCATACAGCAAAATGGTTGCTGCGTCAGTCTCAATCCTCCGAACATGGATTTAATTAATACTTTCGATTTATTTCTAGCTCCATTTTTTATCCATGAGCTTTAGCTAAATGTTTGTAAATTGATGCTAGCCTAAAATATTTAGTCATGTGAACCGTAGACCTAGAAGCACGCAAGCTGAATCTTTTAAGATGTTCCTTTGTTGCGTTCTGTCAGTGCAAAAAGCTCAAGCTCATCCGTACCATATCTTTTCATTCAGAAATATACTGCAAGACCCTCGAAGCACCGATACGTGGAGTAATCACCCCTTCAATTTGTACACAGAAGTATGGAAACATACCGATTGGCACTGCTTGCAAAGTAAATTGCAGTCAAGGATTTGAGCTGACTGCACCTACTGGACAACCGTTGCAAAATACAGCAACGTGCCAGAATACTGGAACGTGGAGTCATGCAACTGCATCTTGTCACCGTAAGCTGACTGCTCTGTTTTTCATAGTTAGATTTCTGGTTAGCTTGATTAGATATCTATATTCTCTGGAACTGATACCAGCCATGACCAGATAGGAGACAAAGAACCAACATTTTCCGTCAGCAAAGTCATTAGCAACTACTGCAACTTTAACAGGAGCATACGGTTGCAGGAACATACGTCGCAATACATGTGTAACAGGGCTGAGCAACTTCTTCGGTAATTAGAATGTAGCTTTATTTTACAATTAAACCTTGCAGCCCATAAGAGTAGCAAATATCTATCAACAATATGCCGTAAGTTCAATAATTTCTGTCAGAATTTGTCCAGAAATGTTAATAAATTCATGTTTGATAAACCATTTCTCGTACAAAAGCTTCCAAAGCTGGCCCGCAAGTCCCAAAATTCGGCAGGCAGAGCAAAATTTGTGAAAATAGCTTCCCAGCCACCCTGCTGGGGTCAGCCCTGTTATCCTCAAATGTAAAGGCTTAATATCTTCAAGGGATTCCAGCTTTACTAAGCGAAATTGAACATATAATTTTGCTCTTCTGCAAAAGAGACTTGAGTGAGAGTCATTTTTCCAAACTTTGTAGAAATTTGTAGATTTGACTATTTGGAATCCCTTACGCTGAATCCCGTAGCTGAAGATCAGATTGGAGAGCAAAGATTGCTAGAAATAAGGCAAGGTTTGGGCCACAATCTTGGCGGAAAGTTTTTCAGTATTATTGTTTTAGATACTGGTTTATTGATGCTCCAAACTTTATTCGTCTACACAAAATCAGTAGTTTTTAAGAGCAATTTAAATTGCAGTTTTCAATAATGATGAACAAACTATCAAAATGCAAAAAAATTTTCGATTTCTATGCCTAAAAGTGAAATTTGTAATGAGCACATGATAACCAATTGCTCCAGAAATCAATGTTGATATCTTTCTTGAATGATTCTAGCGTCTCAACTATCATAACCTGTGAACAGGTGTTTTATACAGGAGCTGCAGAGGAGGAAAAGGGAAGGAAAAGAGCTTGTAAGAAGTGGCTGCATTTTCGAATTCCATATACCATATATTGAATAGCAGCACTTTAGATTTATCAATTAAACCACTTTCATCCCTTTTGGGGAAGCTGTGTGAATCCTGTCTACAGGCTGCAAATACCAGTTTTTCGAATTATACAACTCCACGTAAAACTACACACGTTTTATTATCTTTCCTAGCCGTGAAGTGCCCATCGTTAAAGATGCCAGAGAATGGTGGTCTTATCCCAGCATCGTGCCATAATGGAGAGCGAGAATTTGGTCAACGATGTGTGTCATATTGTAAACATGGTTTCAAACGACGAGGACCAGCAGTCAAATATTGTGAAAGTAACAAGAAATGGAGCACTGATGCTGAAATGATGTGTATTCCAAGTATGACATTTAATTTCTTTAACTCCAAATTACTCACTTTTGCATCTAACTTTGGGGTTGCGGGGTAGCTAGTTTGCTAAAGGAAACTGGCAACAATACAAAATATAACTCCGTTGAATTTTATATGCATCTATCTTTAAAGATAAACGATTTTGAGGGTTCTTGCATTGGCAAGAAATTGCTTTGGATTTCAAAGCACTTTCCAGCGAGTTAATCAGCGATTACTTTAATCAAAGAGAGTTAGAAATGATGTAGTTCATACTCAGGAAGTTTTATCTGCCTTCTGGCATTGATTCTCATTGTTTTCGTTCATCGTTAGCTTCTGTCGTGTTAGCTTCTGATTCTGTGGTGTAGCAGTTTCCAGCTCAAAAGGTGCAAGCCATAATAGGGGTTTCTTTTTGCAAGTTACAAATCGAGGTTTGCTGTTTTTGACCGTTGTTATTCAATTAAAAAAATTCTGCTAACAGTGAATGAAAATAACGAGAAACAAGGAACAATGATCAGTGACACTTGCTTGTGTGTCACTTTGCACAAATCGGTTGATAATGAACTCCTTGAAAAGTCTCTCCGAAGCAACTTCTTGCCACAGCTCGCGGAGTTTATACCGAAAACGGGGGGGGGGGGGCATACTTATGTTTTCCTTCACAATTTTACCAGACTTGGACGCTCGATCCAAACCTCTTTCTTTAAGAAGTGAATAGTCTATTTCGCCCACATTATTGTGAAAACTGATCCAGTTCGTGGCTCAACTGCATTGTAAAGAATATTTTAAGGATTGATGATATGGTCGAGTTTTGACGCATTCTCTCACTTGGGTTTTTGTTAATATGTTCCTTCAAAATTCTATAAGACTGCAAGCTGCTTGCACTACTCCCCGAGGAAGGCAACCCAGGTCAGATAACGAATATGACTACTCCGTGGGAATTACATAAAAGACGTAAAACTACATACAAAAAAAAATGTACGTGTTCATTACCAGTCATTAGATACCTAAAAGATTTGTTTCATATTAGATTCAAGGCGATTTTGTGATAGCTCAGAGTTACTTATTTTGGATCTGTCAGCATAATTCTCATTTACTGATATTCCGTTTCAGTTGTCGAAGTTCCGTACATCAATTGCCCAACCGATATTCAACTGACTCTACCAAGTGACAGAGCCAGTTTCCCACTCGGATTCAAATTCCCACAGCCACAGACAAACATGAAAATCATTAAAGTGAGTCATGCAAGGAATTTCGCTTTCCCTGTTGGAACGACCATCATTAAATTTGATGCAGAGGATTCAGAAGGATCGCAAAGAAGCTGCTCTGTTATTGTTGATATTTTTGGTAAGTTTTGTGCGCTTTTTTTGCACTAGAAGTTACGATCAGACCATACTAATAATGTATCAACTTACAATAAATTTCATAGCACAGAGCTCAAATCTTTCAATAGGAGGGTGTAAATTTCTATTACAGTTTTCTTTCAATTAAAGTGCTTGAAAGGGACTTTAGATAATTTGCCATGGCAATTTTTTGTAGACTTATGCCTTTTCGTCCCTTGTTTCCCTGCGTTCTTTGATTTGCTGATATCACTTGGTCAATAGGGACTCATAATATTACGCTTACATAATGGGCCCACTTTTTCAAAATGGCCTAAGTAGGTGGGAGTTCTCGTACACTCAACAAAATCGCTTCAAAATCTGGTTTAAAGAGCTCGAACATTGAAAAGCGAAGTTTTAGTACAAAGAATGATGTTGTGTTGACCTACAAAGTACAAAATGCAAACCCTTCAGGCAGTAATCTTCCTCTGTAGAAGCAAAATAGATCCATCGAAGATGCGAGAACTCCAGGCTTCTTCAACCGTTCTTTAAGAGCAACAACAACAACATTCTGAATAGCGGTCCCTGATTGGTTATAAACTGAATTCTAGCGATTTGATTCGTGAATACGGCACCACCCTACGCGGGCCTAAAGGGGGCCCACTATTTAAGAGTAATGTTATTAGTCCCTCTTGACCAAGGAACGCAGGGAAACAAGGGACAAAAAGGCATTAGTCTAAATTTTTTGATACCTTGCTTACTTTCAAATAGTGGCATTTATTAATTTTGAGGCTGCGACGTCATCAAATGTCTAAATCCTTAAACAGAGGAGCTAAACGAATTTTGCTTGCAACCATATTGTAGACCTTCATAAATTTAAGTTTCCTTGAAGATTGTATCAATTCCCCTCGAGTAATTCAAGATTGACGATTATTTTATTTTCTGCAAAAATAATTTTATAATTTTAGTATAAATTATTAAAGTAAAAATATTACTTTCTACTATGCAAATTCTAATTACTTTACAACACTACAGGGACGATACCATGGGGAGCGAAAGATAATGACCACCCCGTGGCCAATAAAAAGACACGCAACATTAAACCAACATACAACTCAACTACTCGCGATTTAGGAATTAATGGATACTATACTAGATTCTGTCTGACATTAGATGTCTGTTCAGGGCTTCGATGTTGTCACGACCGCAACTCGTTCGTGAAGTTGAAGATGGATAGCTGCCCGACATCTAATGTGAAACAGAGTTACAAGGAAAAAGAACATTTACGTTTCTCTTTTTGATTCCCAAAGGTTTCATATTTCATTGTTTATTTGGAATCTTTGAATGTGCACAATAATGATCGAAGTTCCAAGGCTACTTATTCAAACCATTTCTATGAAAATGTATCAAAATATTGTTCGCTCCAGATTCTTTTATTCAAAATTATGACGCTATGGGCAGAATGGGCAACACCACTCTAATTATTTTTGTAGCTTGCTACCTTGTAACAATGTTGTAATATTTGTGTCTCCATGTTAAGTTTTCTTTTCATTTCCTTGATAGATGATAGGTGATTGCGCTAAAGATAATGGTGAGGAACTTGTTACCAAGATGCATTGCATTTTAATGACGAATCTTTAACGATTCTACAGGGATTTGATTAAAGATGCATTGCATCTTGGTAAAATATTCCATGCATCCATCTTTATCGTAATCACCTATTGGGCGTATGCCTATGATCTTTCCTTACAGGGATTTCTACTTATCTTGACAAAACACGCGTATTGTTCTTGATCATTCCGCTCTTTATCGCAGACAAAACTCCTCCTCAAGTAGTCAGCTGCCCAAAAGATATCGTCCACATCTTGGTAACTGCCCAAGCACATATCACATGGACTGCCCCGGTTTTCAAAGATAATGTTGGAGTCGCAAGAATTGAAACTCCTACAAGAAAATCCGGTGAATTTTGGCAATTCGGTGAAACAGCATTACTTCAATACAGAGCAATTGATACTTCTGGTAACACTGCGAAATGCACTTTCAGAGTTACAATCAAATGTAAGTGCTAGCTTTCCTCAAAGATTATTCGTGATGAAATTGTGTGTTCTACCATGAGGAAAAGGACACGAAATTTGTATCAGTGTGAAATTCGAGCAATAGCGAGCCGCCTTAACGAATCGTTTTTGAGTGTTTTGATTTCATTTTTACTTCGTTATGAGTCACCGTAGTAAAGGGAACAGCATATATATTTAAGTGTTCGATAGAAATGGCACTGTGACACTTGTCGAACCATATCTGGGTAACTGATTTCCCTCAGTAGGAAGTACCAATGTATGATTTGCTAGAATTTGACGTCAGCTGGCTTGAGCCGCTTTTATGTGTTAGATTTCATTTAAAAGCTTACATTTACAAAGCACAAATATTTAGAAATACCCGATTCAAATTGAGGCTGCACATGTGCCGTGAGCAATGGATAGCCGAAAAAATGCTGTGTTGGAGTTTTTCCTTTTTTAATCTATTCATAAACAATCCTATTTACTTTTTTGTTTAACAAATTAGATACTGGATCCTTGGAACAAATAACTTTTATATCGGGTGAGCCAGAAAAATGTTTCCATTTTTGAAAATTCATAACATCAAGAGTACTCCATAGATTTGAATTATTTACATTCTAGTTATAAGCCAAAGATTGAAGCGTTTTTTTGGATTTTTCTCGCCTTCTTGCGAGCACTGGAAATATAGGTAAAGTCAGCTTTACGAAAATTTCATGGTTGCAAAATGACTGAAAAGGGGCCTAAATCATTGATCAAATCATAATGGACTCTTTACGCAGAACAATAAAGAAAATGTCATTTCTCATCGGTGAGAGATATCCCTTGCACATTCATTGCCATGGGACTGAAAATCTTGAATATTTGTTTGAAAATTGATATCTTAGAACTCTTGAGAGAGGCGAAACGCCAACTGCATATTTTTCTGTGTAACGAAGGCCCTTACTATTTGATCCATCTTTAAGCTTTCTTACAATCATTTTGCAACCATGAAATTTTTGCAAAGTTGATGTTACTGATGCTTCTAGTGCTGGTAAGGCAGCGAGAAAAATCACAAAAATAATTCAGTCTTTCGTCTTTTACTGGAATTTTAATCATTCAAATCTGTGAAGTTTCCAAAAGTTGAAACTTTTTCTGCCTCGCAAGATCGTTATTCAAACTTCCGATATTTCGAATCTTTTCTGCTTTTAGGCCGACCTTCATTACAGTAGTTTTGATCGGTGACCAGCTCGTTTGTCTGGTACACAAGCAGTCTAACAACAGCGCATGCACCCTAGACAAATGTGCTGTTTGCCTACCAAAACTACTACCAGCATAGATCAGTCTTTAGGCATTGTTATACTAGGACTAGATTTAACGGTATCAAACATTTCCTTTTATCTTTTCAGCTAACACATGTCCTAAACTCGTTGGCGATGCAAACGCAAGAATCGTTTACCAATCATGGGCCCGTAATTATGCTGTTCATTGTGCCAATTCAAGAACGTTATTTGGTCCTTATGGTTTCAATTCTCAATACGCTTTCTGCCGACAAGGAAGCTATTATTTCAATTTGAATGGAAAG
Source organism: Aurelia sp. 3 sensu Dawson et al. (2005) (assembly GCA_964020215.1). Classification (NCBI taxonomy): domain Eukaryota; kingdom Metazoa; phylum Cnidaria; class Scyphozoa; order Semaeostomeae; family Ulmaridae; genus Aurelia; species Aurelia sp. 3 sensu Dawson et al. (2005). The sequence continues at coordinate 3,072,414 of OZ026593.1, forward strand.
AATGTGGAGATTGGTTTAAGAGCTCCTGCTTGCGTTGGTGAGTTGAAATTTTGTCTTTATACATATTAGAAAGTGTTGAATTATCTTCTGATAGAATTTAGGTTTCCATCTAGAATGATTTGATAGTTGCTTTTATTTGATGGGTGAAACAGCGAGACCAGCTTTCAGAAACTCATAGCACCTGTGGTGTTTGATGGATGTAAATCATTGGATTCGATTTGATGATTTCAAGTTCTAGTTATTGCCGGAACACTGAAGAATTTGTTATTTGTTTTGTGTTTTGTGAGCGGTGAAGATATAGGTATATTCGACTTTAGTAAACTTCGTTGCTGCGAAATTTCTGAAAATAGGCCTCGATACTCGATACTCGATATTTCGTAATGAAGCTCTTCACAGAAAACAATGCGAGGGTGTATTCTACCTATCTCAAGATCTATGAAGTTATAAGATTAGATTTTCAAATAAATACCGTAAAAACTCTATCAAACCCCTCTCTATCAAGTCCCCACCCCATTAAACCCCCTCCCCTCTGAGTCAAAATTTCAATTAAGCCCTCTCTATTAAGGTCCCAATGATATCTAATTCCAGCAGTGATAAAATGTTTTCCATTAAGCGAGTGAAAAAAGTTTGCATGTCTGGAATAAAACTGTGATGAATTGGTGTATTTTACAGTAAAATTGTAGTTTAATCCGCAAAATATGGGTAAAAGAACTGAAAAGCTATCATATATATTCTTGTCATTTGATTTCGTGAATTAGGCCCCCCCCCTTCTCTAACAAGCTCTCTCTCTCTCTTTTAAACCCCCTCTGAAGTTTCCAAAACTGAATAACTCCCCGGGGGACTTAATAGAGCTTTTACGGCACTGAAGTTTTCAATTCCATGGCAATAAATGTGCCAAGTCGATATCTCCCACCAGTAAGAAGTTGTATTTTCTCCGCCATCCTGTTTGAGAAGTTTATGATTAATAGAATATTTTTTCTGCAGAATACGTACGAAGCAATGCTGCTGATGCTTGTCCTAAGGGCAAAAAGAAATTCACTGTTGTTGATGATTGGTGGGGAACAACGGATTATTATTGTTGTAAGTTGCTTGAATTGTTCTCATTTCATTGTTTTCGTTTGTCTTCATTTCGTTATTTTCGTTTTGTTGTTTCCACCTTTGTATCTGCTGCATCAATTCTGGCAATGTTTCTGCGTGTGTGTGTTTGATTGGTTATCCCAAACCAACCAAATTCCAAGTGCTGCTGCGGGGTCAGCACGGGGGCAGCTGATCCCTTTTTCGAAAAATTTCTTGTTCTCCACATTTTAAAACATTTTACTAACTGAGAGGAATCCAGTGGTTCGCTCGATCTAATACCCCGTGATTACAAGCAAGGTTTTCGAAGCTTACTGTTAGGAAACACAACCGGCAAATGAAAAGGCCATATATATTCGTAGCAAATCGAAATCCAAAGACCCTTTTGATGGTTTAGAAATCTTCCATGCAAGCGTGTAACCTTGGAAGATTACATAGTTTTAAACAAAATACCAAGGGGTCATCCAAAAATCCACCGGTAATCACTTAGTGGCATGTGACCGCTAACTTCTCGACCCCCTTCCTCCCCTCCTCAGCGGACTTATGTATTCTTATTCATGCTTCGCAGCTACATACACTTTGTCCGCTTGATATTCATTGAAAAGAATCAAAGATCTAGAGCTTTCATGGTCAACAATTTTGTAATTTGAGGACGTTACAACATCAGAACGACCAGAAGTTTGAGACGCTGTAATGCTGACAATAACGAGAAATTTAAAAATGCTCTTTCTGGGATAATGGAAAATTACCTGGAAATTCCGTGGAGCGATCATTTGACAGGACGGGCAATAACAGTTTACATAAATAATTTTAGATTTTTTGAAGAGATTCGAGCCCTGTGCTATCATTTCATTTTAGTTGCAAGATGAGCATTCATTTTGCGTTATTCCAATTTTAGCAAGCTGTCCGGCTGGCACATTTTACAATGCAACAACATCGGAATGTCTTAAATGCACCGGAGATACGTATCAAGATGATCAAGGCCAAACTTTCTGTGAAGATTGTCCAAAATTCACAAGAACCGCTAAACTTGGTGCATCTAGCGTTCATGATTGTATTGGTAAGTGCACCTGTTTAACTGCCAAAATGACATGGCATTTGAATTCATCATTTGGCGCTCAAAACTGAGACTACGATCACACGATACCGGCACAATTCAAGAATTTATTTACTTCTATGTTGTTTGTCATGTTTTTCCCCTCGTTCTTCCTTTTGCTTAAAATATTCTTGTATTGTCCTTGTTTTGTTTCATGTAACCTTCGGGTAGACGTATCATTTCGCCCCCTGGGTATCGCCCCAGTAGTGTCTTATAGTTGTGAGTAGAAAGTATGATAGGGTGTGGCACATATTGTAAATTTTTATTCTGATATCGAGAAAATTGAAAGCGATGAAAATTTTGACGTTAGCACACCACATGTTTTGCTATAGCATTCACATCATACCAGAACAATTTGAAACGGTAGGAAATTTGCAATCTTGCCAAGAATTTGAAGTCAAAGGAATGTAATTTCGCTTTAAATATCGATAAGACTCGATTGTTTTGAAAGCATCGAAAATTTTTGTTTTCTTCATTCTCGGGTATTCAGGGGATGCCATTTTCAAAATGTACCAGTCAGAGTCCGGTTTTCAAAGTTTACCGTTTTCAAAATCTGTCAGCAAACATGTGTTGTTTTCGTGTGAACGGGAGGCCTATCCTTTACATTTTCACCGTTTTCAAATTGTACTATTATCATGTGAACTGAGAATTTAGATAAATGAAGTCATTACAAAGCACAGCGTCATTGTGGAAATTAACAAAATGTTTCATTTGTTGCTTAAATAAATCAGGTTGAAAAGCTTGCAAGGTGATCAAATTATTTTAACAACTTTCGGGACGAACCACCGAACGTAGGAAAGAAGTTTGACTCAAAGGAGCGGTAAATATCTCATAACTGTCAAAATTTTATGGAAATTTTCGGAAATTTATGGAAATTATACAAATTTTTCGCTGCAAAGTCAATTTTTCACAGCTTTCTTGAAATAGATGTATTGTTTACAATTTTACCCATTCCTAAATGAGTAATTTAACCTTTTGCCGGCAAGACTGCCATTTTCTACGGTATATTTTGGCACTTTTTGCAGCTCAATGTCAACCTGGTACTTTCTCACCATCTGGTTTGAATGAGACATCATCGCCATGCCAACCATGTCCCAAGGGTACATACAGTGGTCTTGATGGTACAACTGAATGTAATGCTTGTCCTGCTGGTACAAATACTGTCGGAATCGGAGCACAAAACGTTTCCATGTGTGTCTGTAAGTAATCTGAATGACGTCTTTGGCAAAGAAATGAATAGATTCACCGAATGACCCAAAAAAAAAGTTCACCAGCTAGCTTATAACCAGTTCTCTGGAATTGAGAGCTATTAAAATATTTTATCTTTCATCTTTTGGTTTAAAGGCTTAGCTATCTTTTGAGATACTACATGATAGTTTTAAGCAATAATTACTATCAGAAAGTCACATTAAATGAACATTTTAATGAAAAATTAAATGAAAAAAAAATAGAAACAGTTCCCCACCAATAATAATGCTGTCCCCGTTACATAATTCGAGCTCCCAGTAAAAATTTGACCATATTTTTCGGTCACTATATAGTCTCACAAAAGACTATGGTCACTAGGACCCCGATGAGCATCTGACCTCTCACCGGGGCACTCAGACGGGGGTCTTTTACAATTTACAATCCCGGATTCCTCATTTTGAGTAAAGTAGTCTCCATATTTTCCCAGCCACATTTTGAGGAAACTTGATAAAGACATGGATTTGGAGTCGTTTGTGGAAGTCTGTTGCTTGCAAAGTGATTGTCCTCTGTTCCTTATTCAAATTTCGTACTCCTTTTGCCACATCTTCGAAAACATGGAAGAGGAATTAGTCTAAGGAATTAACGAATTTCCACACTTTTGAAACAGTCTTTGCAGAGGATCGACAGAACTCAAAGTGACCAAAAAGCAGCTAAAAAGATAGCTAAGCCTCTCAACTGCATGCTGATACTATGTTTTTCTTCATAACTTTCGTTGTCTTGACCTTGTGAGCGATCTGGCTTGTGAAGTTTCTTCTTTGGACACCCGATCCGAGGTTTTATGTTGTTTGTTGAATAACGTAAAAAATAAACTCTTGATGCAAATTGAAAGTATCTTCGTTCAATTCGCATCAAAGTGCTCATATCTTTCGTTATTTACTTGATTATCTTTGTATTATGGCATTACACGCAGCAAGAAGATTTCTAGAAGATATAAACAACTTTTTCAATAGTGTCCTGTATGCAGGAAGCGAAAATGACGTCAGAGATTTTACCTGCATCGTGTAACTGGTTCTGCATTGGGGCACCCTTTACTTGTTGTTCCGGGCACTGAGTATCTTTCTTAATAACATCCCTTTTCGTCTCCCTACAGCACCCCCAAATATAAACAACGTCTTCCCATCTGGGACAGTGACAGCTAAAGTTGGAGAGGATATCACAATGGAATGCTACTTTAAAGCTGCCAGTCCTACACCAAAGACGTCATGGAAGAAGCGAGCAGGTAGACTGATTACGCTTATTTGTAGTTATTGCTATTGATAGACTGATGGACGCTCAAACTACGACTCATGGACTTCCACATTGAAGATTGGGAGGAAATTTTCCCCACTAGATTTTATGTCTGCATATGGAAACCATAACAATAGTTCAGTGCTCTAGGCAATGTCAGATTGGCCTAAGTTGCTGGCTCAAACCTCCGATGCTAAAACACCTCCAAATTCAAGTTTTCAGTGATACTAGCCATGGGCAAAAGCAGGAAGTATCCAGATAAATATTTCTTCAACCCAAGAATCAACAAGCCTTTCACTGTGGACCAGGAGTTCCTCATCTTTGAGGCCAATTAGCTTCCATGAACTTCACTGCAGCAATGATAATTTCCAACTGTCAAAGGTTGCTTGTATTAGCTCAACTCAGCTGTCTATTCTTCCGAGGTCGGTAAATGAGTACTCAAAGGCAATCCTGAGGGCACAGGCCGTAGTACCGCAGGCCCACATCACCTGCATGGCTGCCCGGAAACCTAGCCTAAGTTAAGAAATATGTTGCTTGCTTGCTTGCTTGAGATTTAATATTGATTTCATTTTTCTTCTTAGGTTCATTGCCTAATGATTCCCGAGCCTCAGAAATCCTCAATATGCAACTTGAAAAGGTTGGCATGATGTTAGAACTGACGCAAGTCCAGGTATCGGATTCTGGCACATACGAATGCAATGTCCATAATGGCATTGGTGCCCACTCAAAGACAATTACATTGACTGTATCATAAGTCGGCATCAAGAAACCATATGAGGGTGTTTAGTGATTCTTGAGCTATTATCTACTGATTTTCAGTTCAAATTACGTGCATATGTTATTTCTTAAATAGATGATTTGTTGTTTTTCTTTGTGTCGCTCTTTCCGTTGCTTTTGCATTGTGACAGTCTAAATGTATCGTAAGCATATAAAAGTGGTTCAAGCCATTTACAGTCAGATTCTAGCCTAATCCTAATTCTAGTTAAACCCCAAACGAAATTGGGTGGTCCGGTTTGAATTTCTTTTGTGTTGTGAAGGATTGGCCTAGGCAGAGCAGTGGAACGGAGAGCAGTTTGGAAAGGAAAGACAATGAAAAACAAGGTATTAAGGATTGACTGGGCCTAGACAGTTCAGCTTGAATTGAAGTGCAGTCTGGAAAGGAAACGCAACGAAAAAACGAGGTATTTTCAAGTCTTCTGTTTTTCTATCAATGCAAAAATACTCGCTGCTTGTGATCAAATACGAATACATTCTTGCGCTTGAAAAATATTTAATTTCTAAAACGCCAAAACACTTCGAATGTTAAACATAGATCTAAGCATTGTAAGAGGGGCAAAGTTGCGATCTTAGGAAGCTTCCTCCGGAGCTAGTCTGTTTCTCAACATTGCCGCTGTGATCCATTTTGGTTGGGAATTTTTTAGGATTCTTTTGTTCTCGGTCAATTTCATGGTTGACAGAAAAATCACATTTATTCCCTCATTTTCGGCCAAAACAATGTGATTTATACATTAAACGATGCAGAATTTGATGGCCGATCTTCTGGAACTAGAATCGAATTTTTGCCATGAATATTCGGAGAAATAACTTCAAAAAACTGAGTTTCCTTTGTCTTTTCGAAAGCAATTAGGTTGGAACCATTGTGTAAACTGGATATTTCGAAGATGGGATTGAAAAGATTCCTTGATAATTTGGCAAGCATTGGTTATAAAAATGTAGAAAAAATGGTGGTCGAAAGGCGACGAAATTCTGCTTCGATTGACATAAAAGTCGATTAATTTGATGGGGTTTCGAGCTTAAAATGAGAAAAATATCTTATGGAAATCAAAGAATGTTCTTTCCATTTGAAACAGAAGAATAACGAGGTTCTCCAAAAATGCCTGATCTCTAACAAAAATAAAAGCCTACAGCCTTACATTGTCACCAAAAACGAGGTTCTCCAAAAATGCCTGTTTTTGAACATAAACCAAAGCCTTTAGCCTTACTTTTTGACCGAATACGACGGTCTCCAAAAATGCCTGATTTTGAGCAAAAAGTAAAAGCCTATAGCCTTACATTTTCACCGAAAACGAGGTTATCCCAAAATGGCTGATTGGTACGAAAACCAAAGGTTATAGCCTTACTATTTGACTGAAATCGAGGTTCTCCAAAAATGCCTGATTTTGAACAAAAACTAAAGCCTATAGCCTTACTTTTTGACCGAAAACGAGGTTCTCCCAAAATGGCTGATTTTGAACAAAAACCAAAGCCTATAGCTTTAGATTTTGACCGAATGCGAGGTTCTTGAAAAATGGCAGATTTTGAACATAAACCAAAGCCTATAGCCTACTATTTGACTGAAATCGAGGTTATCCAAAAATGCCTGATTTTGAACAGAAACTAAAGCCTACAGCCTTACTTTTTCACCGAAATGAGGTTCTCCAAAAATACCTGATTTTGAACAAAACTAAAGCCTAGAGCCTTACTTTTTGACCAAAAACGAGGTTCTCCCAAAATGGCTGATTTTGAACAAAAACCAAAGCCTTTAGCCTTACCTTTTGACTGAAAACGAGGTTATCCCATAATGCCTGGTTTTGAACAAAAACTGAAGGCTATAGCCTTACTATTTGACTGAAATCGAGGTTCTCCAAAAATGGCTGATTTCGAACAAAAACCAAATGCTATAGCCTTACTTTTTGACTGAAATCGAGGTTATCAAAAAATGCCTGATTCTGAACAATAACCAAAAGCTATAGCCTTACTATTTGACTGAAATCGAGGTTATCCAAAAATGCCTGACTTTGAACAAAAACCAAAGGCTATAGCCTTACTTCTTGACCGAAATCAAGGTTATCCAAAAATGCCTGATTTTGAACAGAAACCTTTTGACCGAAAATGAGGTTCTCCAAAAATGCCTGATTTTGAACAAAACTAAAGCCTAGAGCCTTACTTTTTGACCAAAAACGAGGTTCTCCCAAAATGGCTGATTTTGAACAAAAACCAAAGCCTTTAGCCTTACCTTTTGACTGAAAACGAGGTTATCCCATAATGCCTGGTTTTGAACAAAAACTGAAGGCTATAGCCTTACTATTTGACTGAAATCGAGGTTCTCCAAAAATGCCTGGTTTTGAACAAAAACTGAAGGCTATAGCCTTACTATTTGACTGAAATCGAGGTTATCCAAAAATGCCTGGTTTTGAACAAAAACTGAAAGCTATAGCCTTACTATTTGACTGAAATCGAGGTTCTCCAAAAATGGCTGATTTCGAACAAAAACCAAATGCTATAGCCTTACTTTTTGACTGAAATGGAGGTTGTACAAAAATGCCTGATTCTGAACAATAACCAAAGGCTATAGCCTTACTATTTGACTGAAATCGAGGTTCTCCAAAAATGCCTGATTTTGAACAAAAACCAAATGCTATAGCCTTACTATTTGACTGAAATCGAGGTTATCCAAAAATGCCTGATTTTGAACAAAAACCAAACGCTATAGCCTTACTATTTGACTGAAATCGAGGTTCTCCAAAAATGCCTGATTTTGAACAAAAACCAAATGCTGTAGCCTTACTATTTGACTGAAATCGAGGTTATCCAAAAATGCCTGATTTTGAACAAAAACCAAATGCTATAGCCTTACTATTTGACTGAAATCGAGGTTATCCAAAAATGCCTGGTTTTGAACAAAAACTGAAGGCTATAGCCTTACTATTTGACTGAAATCGAGGTTCTCCAAAAATGGCTGATTTCGAACAAAAACCAAATGCTATAGCCTTACTATTTGACTGAAATCGAGGTTATCCAAAAATGCCTGATTTTGAACAAAAACCAAATGCTATAGCCTTACTATTTGACTGAAATCGAGGTTCTCCAAAAATGGCTGATTTCGAACAAAAACCAAATGCTAAAGCCTTACTATTTGACTGAAATCGAGGTTATCCAAAAATGCCTGATTTTGAACAAAAACCAAACGCTATAGCCTTACTATTTGACTGAAATCGAGGTTGTACAAAAATGCCTGATTTTGAACAGAAAGTAAAGCCTTTGGCCTTACTTTTTCACCGAAAACGAGGTTCTCCAAAAAAGCCTGTTTTTAAACATAAACCAAAGCCTATAGCCTTAGGTATTCACCGAAAACGAGGTTCTTCAAAAAAGCATGCTTTGGAACATAAACTAAAGCCTATAGCCTTATTATTTGACAGAAAACGAGGTTCTCCAAAAATGCCTGATTCTGAACAATAACCAAAGGCTATAGCCTTACTATTTGACTGAAATCGAGGTTGTACAAAAATGCATGATTTTGAACAGAAAGTAAAGCCTTTAGCCTTACTTTTTCACCGAAAACGAGGTTCTCCAAAAAAGCCTGTTTTTAAACATAAACCAAAGCCTATACCCTTAGGTTTTCACCGAAAACGAGGTTCTTCAAAAAAGCATGCTTTGGAACATAAACTAAAGCCTATAGCCTTATTATTTGACCGAAAACGAGGTTCTCCAAAAATGCCTGATTCTGAACAATAACCAAAGGCTCTAGCCTTGCTATATGACTGAAATCGAGAACATCCAAAAATGCCTGATTTTGAACAAAAACCAAAGGCTATAGCCTTACTATTTGACTGAAATCGAGGTTGTACAAAAATGCCTGATTTTTAACAGAAAGCAAATCCTTTAGCCTTACTATTTGACTGAAATTGAGGTTCTCCAAAAATGCCTGATTTTGAACAAAAACCAAAGGCTATAGCCTTACTATTTGACTGAAATCGAGGTTCTCCAAAAAAGCCTGTTTTTAAACAATAACCAAAGGCTATAGCCTTATTATTTGACTGAAATCGAGGTTATCCAAAAATGCCTGATTTTGAACAGAAAGTAAAGCCTTTAGCCTTACTTTTTGACTGAAATTGAGGTTCTCCAAAAATGCCTGATTTTGAACAATAACCAAAGGCTGTAGCCTTACTATTTGACTGAAATCGAGGTTGTACAAAAATGCCTGATTTTTAACAGAAAGCAAAGCCTTTAGCCTTACTTTTTCACCGAAAACGAGGTTCTCCAAAAAAAGCCTGTTTTTAAACAAAAACCAAAGGCTATAGCCTTACTATTTGACTGAAAACGAGGTTCTCCAAAAAAGTGCCTGATTTTTAACAGAAAGTAAAGCCTTTAGCCTTACTTTTTCACCGAAAACGAGGTTCTCCAAAAAAGCCTGTTTTTAAACATAAACCAAAGCCTATACCCTTAGGGTTTTCACCGAAAACGAGGTTCTTCAAAAAAGCATGCTTTAGAACATAAACTAAAGCCTATAGCCTTATTATTTGACCGAAAACGAGGTTCTCCAAAAATGCCTGATTCTGAACAATAACCAAAGGCTATAGCCTTACTATTTGACTGAAATCGAGGTTCTTCAAAAAAGCATGCTTTGGAACATAAACTAAAGCCTATAGCCTTATTATTTGACAGAAAACGAGGTTCTCCAAAAATGCCTGATTCTGAACAATAACCAAAGGCTATAGCCTTACTATTTGACTGAAATCGAGGTTCTCCAAAAATGCCTGATTTTGAACAAAAACCAAATGCTATAGCCTTACTTTTTGACCGAAATCAAGGTTATCCAAAAATGCCTGGCTTTGAACAAAACCAAACGCTATAGCCTTACTATTTGACTGAAATCGAGGTTGTACAAAAATGCCTGATTTTGAACAAAAACCAAATGCTATAGCCTTACTTTTTCACCGAAAACGAGGTTCTCCAAAAAAGCCTGTTTTTAAACATAAACCAAAGCCTATACCCTTAGGGTTTTCACCGAAAACGAGGTTCTTCAAAAAAGCATGCTTTAGAACATAAACTAAAGCCTATAGCCTTATTATTTGACCGAAAACGAGGTTCTCCAAAAATGCCTGATTCTGAACAATAACCAAAGGCTCTAGCCTTGCTATATGACTGAAATCGAGAACATCCAAAAATGCCTGATTTTGAACAAAAACCAAAGGCTATAGCCTTACTATTTGACTGAAATCGAGGTTGTACAAAAATGCCTGATTTTTAACAGAAAGTAAAGCCTTTAGCCTTACTATTTGACTGAAATTGAGGTTCTCCAAAAATGCCTGATTTTGAACAAAAACCAAAGGCTATAGCCTTACTATTTGACTGAAATCGAGGTTCTCCAAAAAAGCCTGTTTTTAAACAATAACCAAAGGCTATAGCCTTATTATTTGACTGAAATCGAGGTTATCCAAAAATGCCTGATTTTGAACAGAAAGTAAAGCCTTTAGCCTTACTTTTTGACTGAAATTGAGGTTCTCCAAAAATGCCTGATTTTGAACAAAAACCAAAGGCTATAGCCTTGCTATTTGACTGAAATCGAGGTCGTACAAAAATGCCTGATTATTAACAGAAAGTAAAGCCTTTAGCCTTACTTTTTCACCGAAAACGAGGTTCTCCAAAAAAGCCTGTTTTTAAACATAAACCAAATCCTATAGCCTTATTATTTGACCGAAAACGAGGTTCTCCAAAGATGCCTGATTCTGAACAATAACCAAAGGCTATAGCCTTATTATTTGACTGAAATCGAGGTTATCCAAAAATGCCTGATTTTGAACAGAAAGTAAAGCCTTTAGTCAAAACATTTACGCAACAGAGTAAATGTGGTTTAACAACAAGGGTACCCCTGTTCCTCCTTTGTATTCTCGGTCCCAGCCTCCCTCCTGTGGCACTCCTATCCCAGCATCCTCCATGCTCCGAGGCTGCCTCGTGCTTTCTGCTTCAGCTCAAAAACAGTTTTCCCATCCCACCCTCCCTAACGAACCTTCAAAAAAAAAAAAAAAATTTTGCTTCTCGTTCCGGGTCGTATCTCTCCCAACCTTTGTCTCAGTTTGTGGGAACGGCTAGGTCAACAACCATAGCCAGGGTTGCCAAACTCAGCCACATGGTATGAATGTATTGTATGTAACGTCATGGAGGTGTGGTTCACCATTGCGGGGTGTTGTAGGGCTGGAAATTAGCTCCAATGTTAGGGACTGCCTACTCCCCAAGGGCGGACGGTAGCATGGGCTCTTTGCTGCCTACTCCCTCCTTGCAGGACGGCACAAGAATACAACTCGGGGCCACAGGCCCTGTCATGGTCTTGTCACAAATATCTTAGGCCCATTGGGTGATTCTACCTCGCAAGGGATGATACCCTGCAGAGCGGTTATCAATAGTAGCTGTGTTTGCGGTGCGGTAAGGTCACACCATTCTCTATGGTTTCCTACGGCTTGTCATTCTACTTGCTGACCCACTCTCCTCTTGCCGGAGAGCAGAATAAAGCGACATGTTGTGACAGTTTTTTCTAACAAGGTCTACTATGCGAAGATATGGGTCTAGTTGGTGATTCTACCTCCCAGGGGGGCAGTTCCCTGCAGAGCGGTCATCAGTAGTAGTTGTGTTCTGACAGTTTTCTGACAAGGCCTACTATGCGAATATATGGGTCTAGTTGGTGACTCTACCTCCCAGGGGGGCAGTTCCCTGCAGAGCGGTCACCAGTAGTAGTGGTGTTGTGACAATTTTCTAACAAGGTCTACTATGCGTACACATGCGTCTAGTTGGTGATTCCACCTCCCAGGGGGGGCAGTTCCCTGCAGAGCGGTCATCAGTAGTAGTTGTGTTGTGACAGTTTTTCTAACAAGGTCTACTATGCGAATATATGGGTCTAGTTGGTGATTCTACCTCCCAGGGGGGCAGTTCCCTGCAGAGCGGTCATCAGTAGTAGTGGTGTTGTGACAGTTTTTTTTTTTTTTTCTAACAAGGTCTACTATGCGTATATATGGGTCTAGTTGGTGATTCTACCTCCCAGGGGGCGGTTCCCTGCAGAGCGGTCATCAGTAGTAGTCGTGTTCTGACAGTTTTCTAACAAGGTCTACTATGCGAATATATGGGTCTAGTGGGTGATTCTACCTCCCAGGGGGGCAGTTCCCTGCAGAGCGGTCACCAGTAGTAGTTGTGTTGTGACAATTTTCTAACAAGGTCTACTAGGCGAATACATGCGTCTAGTTGGTGATTCTACCTCCCAGGGGGGCAGTTCCCTGCAGAGCGGTCATCAGTAGTAGTTGTGTTGTGACAGTTTTTCTAACAAGGTCCACTATGCGAATATATGGGTCTAGTTGGTGATTCTACCTCCCAGGGGGCGGTTCCCTGCAGAGCGGTCATCAGGAGTAGTTGTGTTCTGACAGTTTCTAACGAGGTCTACTATGCGAATATATGGGTCTAGTTGGTGATTCTACCTCCCAGGGGGCGGTTCCCTGCAGAGCGGTCATCAGTAGTAGTTGTGTTTTTGTGCGGTAAGGGCCACCCCCATTCTGGGTGGCTGTTCGGTTTGACGTTATCTTCCTACTCCCCAAGGGGGGACGGCGGCGTTTCACCTTGCTGACCCACTCCCTCCTTGCAGGACGGCAGAATAAAGCTACATGTTGTTGCAGTTACTAACAAGATACGTATTGGCCTAGTTGGTGATTCTACCTCCCAGGGGGGACAGTACCCTGCAGAGCGGTCACCAGTATTCCCATATTGTCTGTAAAACCAAACCTTAGAATAATTTGCTTTGTTAAAGATACGACCCCACAGATCGCCAACCCACTGTGTCTTTTATATCAAGCTCTTGTGTCCCGCAGGTGTTAACCTTACTTTTTGACTGAAATTGAGGTTCTCCAAAAATGCCTGATTTTGAACAATAACCAAAGGCTGTAGCCTTGCTATTTGACTGAAATCGAGAACATCCAAAAATGCCTGATTTTGAACAAAAACCAAAGGCTATAGCCTTACTATTTGACTGAAATCGAGGTTGTACAAAAATGCCTGATTTTTAACAGAAAGTAAAGCCTTTAGCCTTACTTTTTCACCGAAAACGAGGTTCTCCAAAAAAAGCCTGTTTTTAAACATAAACCAAAGCCTATAGCCTTATTATTTGACCGAAAACGAGGTTCTCCAAAAATGCCTGATTCTGAACAATAACCAAAGGCTATAGCCTTACTATTTGACTGAAATCGAGGTTGTACAAAAATGCCTGATTTTGAACAGAAAGTAAAGCCTTTAGCCTGCCTATTTGACTGAAATTGAGGTTCTCCAAAAATGCCTGGCTTTGAACAGAAACCAAAGGCTATAGCCTTACTTTTTGACCGAAATCAAGGTTATCCAAAAATGCCTGGCTTTGAACAGAAACCAAATGCTATAGCCTTACTTTTTGACCGAAATCAAGGTTATCCAAAAATGCCTGCCTTTGAACAGAAACCAAAGCCTATAGCCTTAGGTATTCACCGAAAACGAGGTTCTTCAAAAATTCATGCTTTGGAACATAAACTAAAGCCTATAGCCTTATTATTTGACAGAAAACGAGGTTCTCCAAAAATGCCTGATTTTGAACAAAAACCAAATGCTATAGCCTTACTTTTTGACTGAAATCGAGGTTGTACAAAAATGCCTGGTTTTGAACAAAAACCAAAGGCTATAGCCTTACTATATGACTGAAATCGAGGTTGTACAAAAATGCCTGATTTTGAACAGAAACTAGAGCCTTTAGCCTTACTTATTCACTGAAAACGAGGTTCTCCAAAAAAGCCTGTTTTTAAACATAAACCAAAGCCTATAGCCCTAGGTATTCACCGAAAGCGAGGTTCTTCAAAAAAGCATGCTTTGGAACATAAACTAAAGCCTGTAGCCTTATTATTTGACCGAAAACGAGGTTCTCCAAAAATGCCTGATTCTGCACAAAAACTAAAGCCTATAGCCTTACTTTTTGACCGAATACGTGGGTCTCCAAAAATGCCTGATTTTGAACATAAACCAATGCCTGTAGCCTTACTTTTTGACCGAAAGCAAAGTTCTCCAAGAATGCCTGATTCTAAACAAAGACCAAAGCCTATAGCTTTACTTTATGAGCGAAAACAAGTTCCTGAAAAAATGTTTCCTACAGGTGTGATCCGTTTTAATGTTTTCCTTCTCATTGTCCTTGCAAAGAGGTATGACTTACCAAAGTTAACCCATTTTTTCAAATTTGAAATTTTTTGATTAATTTGCTGCAAAAGGGACTTAAAAAGGCAAAGTGCGTAACTAAGGACATGAGTTCACTCCTTTGAATCTGGTCACATTCGACATTCATAGGGCTTAAATGGTTAAGCCTAGTTAATACGGCTCAGGAGGTTTTTACTGTTTCGTCTTGGACCAGGAGTCCAGCTCATTATTCCCAGGTGGTCTAAAATTTGGATCGGTAAATGAATTTGGCTAGCGTCCAGCTAATCTGTAAGGTATAATATGTATTGTCTAATATCCAACAGAGAGCTCATTAATCATTAGGCAGCTCGTTGGGACCGCCCCTAGCGTCTTGTCGGGATGTTTCATCCTTTGGTTGGGCAACTAGCAGGCATCACAAAAAGCACTTAGGATATTTTACCTGCGTGGTTCTGGTTTATTCGACTTCATTCTTCAAATGCAAGCCAGCCATGAAGACGAATTCTCCCACCCTCACTGTCCCTTCTTATTTTTATGTTATTGAGTTTATTATTTTTTTGGGTTACTTTTTAGCTCTTTCGGTTGTCCAGTCGGACTTCCTGAGAGGTGCATTGGTCGGAATTTCGTATTCCATGTCATCACCGACCGTAAAAGCTACCCCAGTTCAGGCAAAAGGGCCCAGTGCACTCTCCTCCGCAGTCAGGTCAACCCTTTAGGACGTGAGAGGCCGATGCACTGAAAGCCCATTTTCCTGAGGTAAGTATTAAATATAATTAAATGATTTGTAAGTAATTTCGTCGCAACAAATTTAGTTCTATGAAATATGTTTAACAAGTTTAGCAGTTGATGGCAGACCGATGGCTTTGCCGACTGTGAAGCTTTCAATGCGTTTTTAGGGAATCATTTTCGGAGGAAGCAGGTTAAGGAAAGTAAAATGATTGGCATCTTTCCAGAAGTTGTTATCCGAAACGAGGTAATTTCTACTTAAATTTTAATTTCGTTTGGGGATTGTGTCGGGTTTGAATTTCTGTTGTGTTGAGCAGGATTGGCCTAGGCAGAGCAGTTCGGACGGAGAGCAGTTTGGAAAGGAAAGACAATGAAAAACAGGGTATTGGTGATTGACTGGGCCTAGACAGTACAGTTTGAATTGCAGTGCAGTTTGGGAAAAGAAAAAAAAACGGGGAAAAAGAGGTATTTTCAAGTCTACCGTTATTTTATAAACGCAAAAATACTCGCTGCCTGTGCTGTCACACTGCAAATGCAACGGAAAGAACGACACAAAGATAAACAACAAATTATCTATTTACCAAATAACATATACATGTAATTTGAATTGAAAATCAGTAGATAATAGCTCAAGAATCACTAAACACCCTCATATGGTTTCTTGATGCCGACTTATGATACAGTCAATGTAATTGTCTTTGAGTGGGCACCAATGCCATTATGGACATTGCATTCGTATGTGCCAGAATCCGATACCTGGACTTGAGTCAGTTCCAACATCATGCCAACCTTTTCAAGTTGCATATTGAGGATTTCTGAGGCTCGGGAATCATTAGGAAATGAACCTAAGAAGAAAAATGAAGCCAATATTAAATCTGAAGCAAGCACGCAAGCATCATATATTTCTTAACTAAGGCTAGGTTTCCTGGCAGCCATGCAGCTGATGTGGGCCCGCGGTACTACGGCCTGTGCCCTCAGAATTGCCTTTGAGTACTCATTTACCGACCTCGGAAGAATAGACAGCTGAGTTGGCGGCCGAGGCCGGCTTGTGCTTTGTAGTATCAGCGACCTCGTTCCTCTTTTTTTCCTTTTTTTTCTTCAATTTGTTTTGAGTGGGCTTGTCAGGATTTCTAGCTATTGAAAGCTAATTTAGGCCCACTGTGCATGCCGCATCCAGGCATGGGACCCCTAGTTTAACGTCCCTTCCGAAGGACGACGAGGTGAGTTGTGCGGTCAGGCCTCCGAGGTCACCCATCCGGAATTTGACCTCACTCGACCAAGCTTAACTTCAGTCACCTGACGAAGACCGTTTAAGCCACTCGGCCACCCACCTCGGCCACATAGGACGACATATCACATAGGACGACTTTCAGCCCAAAACAACCAGTTTTAGAACAAATGTGAAATTTCAAAATCAATTTGTCACAAAAGTCAACTTTCTATAAAACTCCCATCTGATCAAAATCCTGAAAGTTACCTGTAAGCTCGTTCTACCTTTGTCCGCCAAATTTACAGAAAGATGACAAGGAATTCCAAGTTTTCACCAATTTTACATGATATATACAACCGCCTTCGCGACACCCTTACTTTCATGGTAGACATCATCACTTGATTTCAACAAAGGGTATTTGGTAAAAACTACCAGTTTTTAGACAAATATTGCCAGTGATAAATCATGTTAAAATTTTCCACCGAATTGAAGAAAAAAAGGAAGAAATTTTTAATCAAAAACGACCAGTTTTTTGGGATAAAAACTGTGAAAATGTTTTCATGAAACTAAATGCCTGTCCCCGGTTAGACCAATGTGCGTACATCTAACTTCTACGACAAAAGTTTAGGCAGCGCACAGGCCATCAAAAGAAAGGTAATTGATCATACCTGCTCGCTAGACTCATGCTATAGTCCCAGTTATCGCAATAACAGCAACAACAATGACAACAACAACACGTCTTTTTATTTTTGCTCAAACTGGGACTTATGAACTTTCATATAAAAGTTGAGACAGAACTGAATAGATTTATGTGTGCTCTCTGCAACGAGGCTGCAGAATTATTTCAGAAGCAAGGCAAGCAAACCTAAAATGAAAAACTCCTGGTGTACAGTGAAAGGTTTTTTGATTCTTGGGTTGAAGAAATATTTATCTGGATACTTTCGGCTTTTGTTCATGGCTAGTACCACTGAAAACTTGAATTTGGAGGTGTTTTAGCATCGGAGGTTTGAGCCGGCAACTTAGGGCCCATCTGCCATTGCCTGGAGCACTGAACTGTTGCTATGGTTTTCATATGCAGACATAAAATCTAGTGGGGAAAACTTCGTCCCAATCTTCAATGTGGAAGTCCATGAGTCGTAGTTTGAGCGTCAATCAGTCTATCAATAGTAATAACTACAAATAAGCGTAATCAGTCTACCTCCTCGCTTCTTCCATGACGTCTTTGGTGTAGGACTGGCAGCTTTAAAGTAGCATTCCATTGTGATATTCTCTCCAACTTTGGCTGTCATTGTCCCAGATGGGAAGACGTTGTTTATATTTGGGGGTGCTGCAGGGAGACGAAAAGGGATGTTATTAAGAAAGATACTCAGTGCCCGGAACAACAAGTAGAGGGTGCCCCAATACAGAACCAGTTACACGATGCAGGTAAAATCTCTGACGTCATTTTCGCTTCCTGCATACAGGACACTATTGAAAAATTCAAATAACAGTGCAGCGTGTGGCGACGTATTAGTAGCAAAACGATCGATAATACTTATCAAGATATACTTAAATGCCATAGAATAAAGAAACTAAACGTATCGGGCCGTGCCCTTCGTCATGCCACTATTGAAAAAGTTGTTTACATCTTCTAGATATCTTCTTGTTGCGTGTAGTGCCATAATACAAAGATAAACAAGTAAATAACGTACAATATAAAATATAAGCACTTTGATACTAATTGAAGAAGCTATTTTGCTTCTTACAATTCGCATCAAAGTGCTTATATTTTACGTTATTTACTTTACTTAAATTCCTTAAAGCTATTTGAGTCAGTAATTTGGTACTGCAAAATTCTGCCGACATTTAATGTGAGGCAGCAGACATGGTTTTGGGGCTTGCTTAATAATTCACAAACTGTAATCATAAACATTGGAAGCTTTGATTTTCATTTCAAGGGCCAATAAATGACTTTCCAAGCCACAAGAATTAAAACAAGATCTAGTATTTAAGAATTTAAAACAACCCTTCAGCCTCAAAAAGTATTCATTTTGCAAACAACAGACTTCCACCAAAGACTTCAAATCCATGTCTTCGTTAAGCTTCCTCAAAATGTTGCTGGGGAATTTTGGCAATTACTTTACTCAAAATGAGGAATCAGGGATGGTAAGTTATGAATTTTCTTTTAATAGGATTCTTCTGATAGTAATTATTGCTTAAAACGATCATGTAGTATCTCAAAAGATAGCTAAGCCTTCCAACCAAAACGATGAGATGCACACATTTTCAGTAGTTCTCGATTCCAGAGAACTGGTTATAAGCTAGCTGGTGAAATTCTTTTTGGGTCATTCGGTAGAACTATTTGTTACTTTGTAAAAGGCGTCATTCAAATTACTTACAGACACACATGGAAACGTTTTGTGCTCCGATTCCGACAGTATTTGTACCAGCAGGACAAGCATTACATTCAGTTGCACCATCAAGACCACTGTATGTACCCTTGGGACATGGTTGGCATGGCGATGATGTCTCATTCAAACCAGATGGTGAGAAAGTACCAGGTTGACATTGAGCTGCAAAAAGTACCAAAATATACCGTAGAAAATGGCAGTCTTGCCAGCCAAGGATTTAATTACTCATTGAAAAGCGGGTAAAATTGTAAAGAAGACATTTATTTCAAGAAAGCTATGAAAAATTGACTTTGCAACGAAAATTTTGAAAACAGTTGCATAAAATTTTGACAATTCTAAGATATTTACCGTTCCTTTGAGTCACGCTTCCTTCTCCCGAAAGTTATTAAAATTATTTGATCACCTTGCAAGTTTTTGAACTTGATTTATTTAAGCAACAAATGAAACATTCTATTAATTTCCACAATGACGCTGTGCTTTGCAATGACTTCATTTATCTAAATTCTCAGTTCACATGATCATAGTACAATTTGAAAACGGTAAAAATGTAACGGATAGGCCTCCCGTTCACACGAAAAC
The DNA here is from genome assembly GCA_964020215.1 of Aurelia sp. 3 sensu Dawson et al. (2005). Taxonomy (NCBI): domain Eukaryota; kingdom Metazoa; phylum Cnidaria; class Scyphozoa; order Semaeostomeae; family Ulmaridae; genus Aurelia; species Aurelia sp. 3 sensu Dawson et al. (2005). Next base: position 3,091,906 of record OZ026593.1, read on the forward strand.
AACACACTTTTGCTGACAAATTTTGAAAACGGTAGATTTTGAAACTGGACTCTAACCGGTACATTTTGAGCATGGCATCGCGTGAACACCCGAGAACGCAAAAAAAAAACTTTCGATGCTTTCAAAACAATCGAGGCTTATCAATATTTAAAGCGAAAGTACATTCCTTTGACTTGAAGTTCTTGGCGAGATAGCAACAACTTTGTTACCGTTCAGTTCCCACCGTTTCAAATTTTCTCGTATGGTGTGCCTGCTATAGCTAAAAGTGTGCTGACGTCAAATTTTTCATCGCCTTCAATTTTTTTGATATCCAGATAAAAATTTACAATAATGCCACATCCTACCATATTTCCTAATCATTACTATAAGACACTACTGGAGCGATACCAAGGGGGCGAAATGATACGTCTACCCGAAGGTTACATGAAACAAAACAAGGACAATACAAGAATATTTTAAGCAAAAAGAAGAACGAGGGGAAAAACATGACAAACAACATAGAAGTAAATAAATTCTTGAATTGTGCCGGTATCGTGTGATCGTAGTCTCAGTTTTGAGCGCCAAATGATGAATTCAAATGCCATGTCATTTTGGCAGTTAAACAGGTGCACTTACCAATACAATCATGAACGCTAGATGCACCAAGTTTAGTGGTTCTTGTGAATTTTGGACAGTCTTCACAGAAAGTTTGGCCTTGATCGTCTTGGTACGTATCTCCGGTGCATTTAAGACATTCCGATGCTGTTGCATTGTAAAATGTGCCAGCCGGACAGCTTGCTAAAATTGGAATCATGCGAAATGAATGCTCATCTTGTAATTAAAAGGAAATGATGGCACAGGGCTCGAATCTTTTCAAAAAATCTAAAATCATTTATGTAAACTGTTATTGCCCGTCCTGTCAAATGATCGCTCCACGGAATTTCCAGGTAATTTTCCATCATCCCAGAAAGAGCATTTTTAAATTTATCGTTATTGTCGGCATTACAGCGTTTTAAAATTCTGGTCTTTCTGACGTTGTAACGTCATTAAATTGCTAAATTGTTGACCATGAAACCTCTAGATCTTTGATTCTTTTCTATGAATATCAAGCGGACTAAGTGCATGTAGCTGCCAAGCATAAATTAGAATACATAAGTCCTCTACGGAGGGGGAGGGAGCGGGTCGAGAAGTTGGCGGCCAAATGCCGCTGAGTGATTATCGGTGGATTTTCGGACGACCTCTTAGTATTTTTGTTTAGAACTATGTAATCTTCCAAGGTTACACGCTTGCACGGAAGATTTCTAAACCATCAAAAGCGTCTTTGGATTCCGATTAGCTACGAATATATATGGCCTTTTCATTTGCCAGTTGTGTGTCCTAACAGTAAGCTTCGAAAACCTTGCTTGTAATCACGGGGTATTAGATCGAGCGAACCACTGGCTTCCTCTCAGTTAGTAAAATGTTTTAAAATGTGGAGAACAAGAAATTTTTCGGAAAAGGGACTAGCTGCAATTTGGTTGGTTTGGGATAACCAATCAAACACACCCACGGAAAGAAACATTGCCAAAAATTGATGCAGCAAATAAAAAGGTGGAAACAACAAAACGAAAATAACGAAATGAAGACAAACGAGAACAATGAAATGAGAACAATTCAAGCAACTTACAACAATAATAATCCGTTGTTCCCCACCAATCATCAACAACAGTGAATTTCTTTTTGCCCTTAGGACAAGCAGCAGCAGCATTGCTTCGTACGTATTCTGCAGAAAATATATTCTATTAATCATAAACTTCCCAAACAGCTTGGTGGAGAAATAAAACTTCTCACGGGTGAGAAATATCGCCTTGGCACATTTATTGCCATGGGATTGAAAACTTCAGTACCATAGAAGCTCTATTAAGTACCCAGGGGGGGGAAGTTATTCAACTTTGGACACTTCAGAGGGGGTTTAAAAGAGAGGGAGCTTATTAGAGAGGGGGGGGGCTTATTCACGAATCAAGTGACGAGAATATATATGATAGCTTTTCAGTTCTTGTACCCATATTTTGCGGATTCAACTACAATTTTACGGCCAAATACACCAATTCATCACAATTTTATTCGAAACCATGTCAAAACTAAAATGCAAACCTTTTTTCGTTCGCTTAATGGAAAAACATTTGATAACTGCTGGAATTTGATATAAGAGGGGGCGGGGCTTAATAGAGAGGGCTTATTTGAAATTTTGGCTCGGAGGGGAGGAGGTTTAATGGAGCGAAAGCTCAATAGAGAGGGGCTAAATAGAGTTTTTAAGGTATGTATTTGAAAATCTATTTTTATAACTTCATAGATCTTGAGAGAGGTAAAATACAAATTCGAATTGTTTTCTGTGAAGAGATTCGTTACGATAAATCGAGTGTCGTAGGCCAATTTTCAGACATTTCACAGCAACGACGTTTAGCAAAGTCGAATATACCTATATCTTCAAAGCTCACAAAAACACAAAACAAATAACAAATTCTTCAGTCTTCCGGCAATAACTAGAACTTGAAATCATCAAATCGAATCCAATGATTCAAATCCATCAAACATCACAGGTGCTATGAGTTTTTCAAAGCTGGTCTCGCTGTTTCACCCATCAAATAAAAGCACCTATCAAATTATTCTAGATGGAAACCTAAATGCTATCAGAAGATAATTCAACACTTTCTAATATGTATAAAGACAAAATTTCAACTCACCAACGCAAGCAGGAGCTCTTAAACCAATCTCTACATTCCTTCCATTCAAATTGAAATAATAGCTTCCTTGTCGGCAGAAGGCATATTGAGAATTGAAACCATAAGGACCAAATAAAGTTCTTGAATTGGCACAATGAACAGCATAATTACGGGCCCATGATTGGTAAACGATTCTTGTGTTTGCATCTCCAACAAGTTTAGGGCATGTGTTGGCTGAAAAGAAAAAAAGGAAATGTTTGATACCGTTAAATCCAATCCCAGTATAACAAAGTCTAAAGGCTGATCTAGGCTGATCTATACTGGTAGTAGTTTTGGTCGGCAACCAGCACATTTGTCTAGAGCGCATGCGTTGTTGCTAGACTGCTTGTGTACCAGACAAAAGAGCTGGTCGTCGATCAAAACTACTGCAATGGAGGTTGGCCTAAAAGCAGAAAAGATTCGAAATATCGGAAGTTTGTTTAACGGTCCACCGGGTGAGCCAGAAAAATTTCCATTTTTGAAAACTCTTAGTACTAAGAGCACCTAACAGATTTAAATGATTCCAATTCCAGTAAAAGACGAAAGACTAAACAATTTTTGTGATTTTTCTCGCTGCCTTACCAGCACTAGAAGCATCAGTAACTTCAACTTTGTAAAAATTTCATGGTTGCAAAATGATTGTAAAAATGCCTAAAAATTGATCAAATATTATGGGCTTTCGTTACACACAACAATATGCAGTTTGCGTTTCGCCTTTTTCAAGGATTCTAAGACATCAATTTTCAAACAACTACCCAAGATTTTCAGTCCCATGGCAATAAATGTGCAGTGGATATCTCTTTTTCTTGCATTTTCTTTATTGTTCTGCTTAAAACAGTCCATTATGATTTCATCAATGTTTTAGGCCCTTTTCAGTCATTTTGAAAGCATGACATTTTCGTACAGTTGAATTTACCCATGCTTCCAGTGCTCGCAAGAAAGCGAGAAAAATCTAAACAAATGCTTCAACCTTTGGCTTGTAACTAAAATGTAAATAATTCAAATCTATGGAGTACTCTTGATGTTATGAATTTTCAAAAATGGAAACATTTTTCTGCTCACCCATCATAAAAATTACTTGTTCCAAGGACCAAGTATCTAATTCGTTAAATTAAAAAGTAAATAGGATTGTTTATGAATTGATTAAAGAAAAACCTCCAACACAGCATTATTTTTTTGGCTACCCATTGCTCACGGGACATGTGCAGCCTCAATTTGAATCGGGTATTTCTAGATATTTGCGCTTTGTAAATGTAAGCCTTTAAAGGAAATCTAATACATAAAAGCGGCTCAAGCCAGCTAACGTCAAATTCTAGCAAATCATACATCGGTACTTCCTACTGAGGGAAATCAGTTACCCAGATATGGTCCGAAAAGTGTCACAGTGTTATTTCTATTTCTATATATGCTTTTCCCTTTACAAAGGTGATTAATCAAGTGCCAGTTCTATCGAAAACTTATATAAATGCTGTTCCTTTTACTAAGGTGACTTATTACAAAGTAAAAATTAGTTAAAAACACGCAAAAGCAATTGGTTACGGAGGCTCGCTATTGACCTAATGTCACACTGATACACATTTCGTGTCCTTTTCCTCATGGTATAACACACAATTTTATCACGAATAATCTTTCATAAAAGCTAGTACTTACATTTGATCGTAACTCTGAAAGTGCATTTTGCAGTGTTACCAGAAGTATCAATTGCTCTGTATTGAAGTAATGCTGTTTCACCGAACTGCCAAAATTCACCGGATTTCCTTGTAGGAGTTTCAATTCTTGCCACTCCAACAGTATCTTTGAAAACCGGGGCAGTCCATGTGATATGTGCTTGGGCAGTTACCAAGGTATGGACGATATCTTTTGGGCAGCTGACTACTTGAGGAGGAGTTTTGTCTGCGATAAAAAGCGGAACGGTCAAGAAATACACGCATGCTTTGTCAAGATAAGTAGAAATGCCGGTAAAGAAAGATCAGAGGCATACGCCTAATAGATGATTGCGATAAAGATGGCGGCAAGGAATATTTTACCAAGATGCAATGCATCTTTAATCAAATCCCCGTAGAATCGTTAAAGATTCGTCATTAAAACGCAATGCATCTTGGTAACAAGTTCCTCACCATTATCTTTAACGCTATCATCTATCAAGGAAATGAAAAGGAAACAGAATGGGATGGCAGTCCCCTTGAAAATGAATATGCAACGTTCTTTTAGTTATTCTACATACTAGCGATAACATTGCCAGTCAGTGAGTGCAGCCTTTTGGGAAATGGGAACAAACTGCACAAACATATGGAGTGGGATAAAAGTAATAGGCCTTTCTCATTCTGTTGACATTACAAGATGCCTTTGCCCTCCCTGTCTAGCAGCCCCTCATTCTTGCAATCAGTTCAGTTCAGTTGACATTGCATCACAAAATGACTGCCCGTGTCCTTGCCCACTGTCTCAAGACCACTACAAAGTCAGACAAACACGCATTAAAACCATGGAATAAGAGGCAAATAAAAAGGCTTTGATGGTTTCGTTATTGTGTGATAAAAATAGGTTATGCAGAGTGGCAACATTTCCACAAACCGAAAGAAAGACCGAAAGAAAGAGAGATATCGTATTTGCTGATTCATCTAAAATACTTTGCAGCTAACGCTGCAATGCAAGAATCTGGAGCGGACGATATTTTGATCAATATTCATAGAAATCGTTGAATAAGTAGCCTTGGAACTTCTTTCACTGTTGTGCACATTCAAAAATTCTAAGTAAACAATGAAATAAGAAACCTTTGGAATCAAAAAGAGGAACGTAAATGTTCTTTTTCCTTGTAATTCTGTTTCACATTAGTTGTCAGGCAGTTAACCATCTTCAACCTCACGAGCGGGTTGCGCTCCTGACTACATTTTCTTTCTTCAAAACCCTGACCAGACGTCTAATGTCAGACAGAATCTAACAGAGTATCCATTAGTTTTTAAATCGTGAGTAGTATATCTGTTTGTCATTTGCGTGTGTTTTTATTGGCCATGGTAGTCAGTTAGTCAATCTTTTCGCTCCCCATGGTATCGTCCCTGTAGTGTAGTATAGTAATTAGAATTTGTATAGTAGAAAGTAATATTGTCATTGTAATGATGTATATGTATAAAAAAGATGAACTTTAACGCAAATTGATAAATTATTAGTACTATGGCACTATTGGTACTAGCGATTTTTTGGAGAAAGAAATGCGCACAAAACTTACCAAGAATATCAACAATAACAGAGCAGCTTCTTTTCGTTCCTTCTGAATCCTCTGCATCAAATTTAATGATGGTCGTTCCAACAGGGAAAGCGAAATTCCTTGCATGACTCACTTTAATGATTTTCATGTTTGTCTGTGGCTGTGGGAATTTGAATCCGAGTGGGAAACTGGCTCTGTCACTTGGTAGAGTCAGTTGAATATCAGTTGGGCAATTGATGTACGGAACTTCGACAACTGAAACGGAATGTAAATGAGAATATGAGTAACTTTGAGCTATCACAAAATCACCTTGAATTTTATATGAAACAAATTTTCTAGGTGTCTAAAGGTTGGTAATGATTACGTGCAGTTGTATGTAGTTTTACGTTTTTTATGTAATTCCCACAGGGTAGTCATATTCGTTAGTTGACCTGGGTTGCCTTCCTTGGGGAGTATAGCAAGCAGCTTGCAGACTTGTAGAATTTTTGAAGGAAAATATAAACAAAAACCCAAGTGAGAGAATGCGTCAAAACTCGACCGTATTATTAATCCTTAAAAAATTCTTTACAATGCATTTGAGCCACGAACTGAATCAGCTTTCGCCATAATGTGGGCGAAATAGACTATTTAAATCTTACAAAAAAAGGTTTGGATCGCGTGTCCAAATCTGGTAAAATTGTGAAGGAAAACAAAAGCATGCTTTCGCTATCCTTTACAAATTTACCAGATTTGGACGTTCGATTCAAACCTGTGTTTAAGAAGTAAAGAGGTCTACTTCTTTTGTCAATCGTTTACTTCTAAAAATACATATAAAATTCGACGGAGTTTTACCTCGCATTGTTGCCATTTTCCTTTAGCAAACTAGCTACCCCGCAACCCCAAAGTTAGATGCAAAAATGAGTAATTTAGAGTTCAAGAAATTAAATGTCATACTTGGAATACACATCATCTCAGCATCAGTGCTCCATTTCTTGTTACTCTCACAATATTTGACTGCTGGTCCGCGTCGTTTATAGCCATGTTTACAATATGACACACATCGTTGACCAAATTCTCGCTTTCCATTATGGCATGATGCTGGGATAAGACCACCATTCTCTAGCATCTTCAATGATGGGCACTTCACGGCTAGAAAAGAGAATAAAACATGTGTAAATTTACGTGGAGTTGTATAATTCGAAAAACTGATATTTGCAGCCTGTAGACAGGATTTACAAAACTTCCTCAAAAGGGATGAAAGTGGTTTAATAGGTAAATCTAAAGTGTTGCTATTCAATTATATTTTCAGCTTAGATGAGGTAAATGGAATTCAAAAATGCAGCCACTTCTTACAGGCCCTTTTCTTTCCCTTTTCTTCCTCTGCAGCTCCTATATAAAACAACTGTTCACAGCTTATGATAGTTGACAAGCTAGAATCATTCAAGAAAGATATCAACATTGAATTCTGGAGCAATTGCTTATCATCTGCTCATTACAAATTTCACTTTTAGGCATAGAAATCGAAAAAACTGTTGCGTTTTGATAGTGTGTTAATCATTATTGGAAACTACAATTTAAATTGTTCTTGTAAACCGCTCGGTGAATAAAAATTTGGAGCATTAATAAACCAATATGTATAAAAATGGCAATAACACTCAAACACTTTCCACCAAGACTGTGGTTCAAAATTTGCCTTATTTCCTGCCATCTTTGCTCTCCAATCAGATTTTTAGCTCAATGGAACGGAATTCTGGGTAGGGAATTCCAATTTATCAAATCTACAAATATCTACACAAGTTTGCAAAAATGACTCTCGCGCAATTCTCTTTTGGAACAGAGCAAAATTACAGTTATATTTTCCCACACTAAGGCTGAAATTCTGAGAATGGGACAGCCGAAGCCAATGGCGCGACCGGGTAGCTATTTTCGGAAATGTTGCTCTAACCAGTCGGATCTTTGTGATTTACGGGTCCACCATGGAAGATTTTGTAGGCGAACTGATGCATTGCACATGAATTTATGAACGAAGCACGATACGTTCTGACAAAAATCATTGAATTTATGGTATATTGTTGATAGCTAATTACTGATCACACAGGCTGCAAGCTTTGATTGTAAAATAAAGCTTAATTCTGATAACTGAAGGAGTAGATCAGCCTTCCTACGCATGAATGCAACTTATGTTCCTACAACTCTTGTTGTTGCGGTTGTTGCTAATGACTTTGCTGTCGGAAAATGTTGGTTCTTTGTCTCCTATCCAGTCATGGCTGGTATCAATTCCAGAGAATATAGATGTCTAATCAAGCTAACCAAAAATCTAACTATGAAAAACAGAGCAGTCAGCTTACGATGACAAGATGCAGTTGCATGACTCCACGTTCCAGTATTCTGGCACGTTGCTGTATTTTGCAACGGTTGTCCAGTTGGTGCAGTCAGCTCAAATCCTTGACTGCAATTCACTTTGCAAGCAGTACCAATCGGTATGTTTCCATACTTCTGTGTACAGATTGAAGGGATGATTACTCCACGTATCGGTGCTTCGAGGGTCTTGCAGTATATTTCTGAATGAAAAGATATGGTACAGATGAGCTTGAGCGGCTTGCACTGACACAACGCAACGAAGGAACATCTTAAAGATTCAGCTTGCGTCCTTCTAGGTCTACGGTTCACATGACTAAATATTTTAGGGTAGCATCAATTTACAAACATTGAGCTAAAGGTCCTGGATAAAAAAAATGGAGCTAGTAAATCTAAAGTATCAATTAAGTCCATTTTCGGGGAATTGAGACTGACGCAGCAACCATTTTGCTGTATGATACTAACAGTTTGTAAACTTCAAGGGAGGGTGAAGTTTCAATGAAACATTTAAAAATGTTCTGAAAAGCAGCAGACATTTCGCATAGCTCACTTCTAGCGTTATGCGAAAAAAACATCAACTCCCATGGCTTCAATGCACATTTCCTCTATAACAAGGTGGGCAGAGAATTGCATCCTTTTTGAAGGTTGTGGAAAGTCATCTATTTGAGCAATTTCAGAGGATTTTGCTTCAATCTATAAATAAAATACCAACTTATACTGCACTCACACACTGACACAGCTAAACCAGCTTTACCTAAACCAGGTTAAATTTCAACCAATCAAATACATTGGATTGCCAATTAGAATGCTCCCTTCGATAACCTGGTTTAGTTTAAGCCGGCTTAGCTTGCAGTGTGAATAGGGTATTAGACTCAGAAACCAAATTCAGGTATTCATAAACAAAATATGTAGCAAAGGCGATCAGAATATATCATCCATGCAAGGCATTCCTTTCGCATCAGGAAACAACAAGTCAGCAACAACAAGTCAGCATTGTGTCTGCAAAGATAGTATTCGCGCAGAAAGATCAATCAATGTCATTATCCTTGTCATTATGCCATCGGTTCTGCAGGCAATATCACGAATCCTACCAAGTTTTAAAAAGATCCAGAAACTTGTACAAAATGCCGAGTGCGGTGCAGGATTTGTTATGATTCTAATAAAATGGTGCAATTGTACCTTCACATCGATGATTATCGTCAGCAAGTCGATATCCAGTCCTACATTTGCAATAGTATCCACCATGGTAGTTGGTACATGTATGATCACATCCACCATTCTTTGTAGCACATTCATCCACGTCTGCAAGGTACAAGAGAGAGAAATATCAAATTGTAATCTTGTATCCTTCTTACGAATCTATACTGAACATGATTAACCTGCATACTGGAAGGCGCTGCTGCCACACATTTGGACTTTCTTTTGCAATAGAGAAGTAACAATGTTTCAAGTTAAATCAAACAAGGTCTCAGATTTCACGTGAAAGCCTGCCCTAATCAACTGTACAAAAACAGGATATCTTACGTTACAGGTCCTCTACAAGAGCCCAGCAGACGAGAAGCAACCTTTTCGACGTAAGAAAACTTCATTTAACAGCTTCTTAGACTTCCGGACGAACAATATCGGGACTCCATTTATGTCAGACAGATTGCAACATACCTTCATGCAGTTCCCAACCCCTCTCAACTAGGCCCTGATTCCACTGTTAGTCAAATCAAATAACAAATGTCTTTCGCACCTTTGTAACGGTCAGCTACTTCCACATAGCGATTCTTCTAAATAAGGAGCTGGCCGTTACTGAGCAATGAAAGGCATTCTTTGCTTGATTTGAATAATAGAGGACGTAAGGCCAATCAAGACCAGGCGAAAACGAATGAAAAGCCACATTTTCAAGGTAATGTGCTATATTCTTAGTATAATGAGTGTTCCAACAAGTACTGCTGTTTGAAAAATCATCAAATTTGATAGGATAGCTCATCTTGAAATTTCCTTTTATTGGCAAGCATATCAAGGGTTAAATCATTCTCACAGACATGATGGTTGATCCTGTAATTGGTTTGAAAATTAGCAAAACTCAGCTCTTTTTAGGGCTGCCGGCTGGTTTTGAATCATACTGCATGCTTTTTAGTTTTTAACTTGGTTATAAATGACAGAAAGAAACGTGTACTATCATGAGACTTGAGGAATGACAAAAAGTCTGAAGATTTGTCTCTTAGGCAAGACTGACTATTTTTCTTGAAAACTGCAAAGCATATTTTTCGTGTAATTTTTTTTCAAGTTGATAACGAAAATAAAACTTTAACCGCTTATAACTATTTTTGAGTTATTGACGAATTAAGTCAAAACGAAAATTCTTTAAAAGGTTTGACAGTAGATATTTGGTGATTTTTTAAACAGGATGCCTCTTTGAGACACTGAACCTGCAGAACTTTTAGATCACATCACAATATCCAAAGAGATCTATTATCCTTACCTTGGCAGCCATAATGTGTTGTTGTATTCCTCTCATATCCTGCTCTACATTCGCAGTTATAACCACCGATTGTGTTATTACACATTTGTTCGCATCCGCCATTTCCTTTGCCGCATTCATCGATATCTGTAGGATAAATAAAACCACAGCATTTATCATCGGGTTGACAGTGTTGTCTTATAGATACCCTAGTATATTTACGAAAACTTGCCTTCAATACACAGCTTTATAATAAATTTTGGAGGTAAACTACCAATTTTTAATCATCTTTAGCGATTTTCAGCCAAAACCACCCATATCTAAGGAAAATCAGCCGCAAAGGGACCCTTATTTAGAGAATCTCAGGCCCAAAAACCCACCCATATGGGTGGCACATACCAGTACCTTCAACATGTTATTTGCCTCCCCCGGAACTTAATTTGACTTATTACATATTCGTAGTTTGAGCAAACATCCATCTCAAAATGTAAAGTGCATAAAAGTGTCGTAGATGTTGTATATGTCGTGAATCAACGGCTTCTTGATAACCTTGGAAGCCACGTCTCATTATTGAAGTTTCCCTGCATGCAACTATCCTTCACATGTGCATAAACAAGTGCAGGTTTCTTATGACATTAAACACAAGATACTTACCAATGCATTCTGTAAGGCTGTTATCTTTAAGTATGAACCCAGTTTCGCATCTGCAATAATATCCACCTGGGTAGTTTGAGCAGTATGCTTTTTTGTCTTTACGGCAGCCGCCATTGTTTACAAGGCATTCATTGACATCTAAAGAAAGGATAATTTAAATGTCATACATGTGGGGTAGTCTATTAAATAGAATTTGTTTAAAACTTTGAACATAATATCTGAATAGGAGCTCTGTCTCCAAACTGTAAATATATCCATAAACACAATTGTTTCAGACACGTTTCGATTGTATTCTATTGTATTGTATTGTATTCTATTTCATTGTATTGCATTCTATTGTATTGTATTCTATTGTTTCCGTTGTATTCTGCGTTTTGTTTGCTGACTTCATCCAAGCCACGAAAAATTGCCCGTTAGAAACCCACTTTTATCGGAGCAATCAACAAGGGCAGATTTTGTATTATAATACCAACAGTTGCTGTAATTGACACCTCGATTAAAAGCAATTAGTGACTGCAGACAAAGGAAATTCTCTCAATCAGCAATTCAAATCAAACATGGCTGCAAAAGTTGTCCCGAAACCAGTAGGACAAACTCTTGCTTTGTGCAAGCGAAAGGTGGTGTTTAACAGAAGTTATGTGCTTATAACGAAGGAGGGGGGGGGGGGGGGAGTTAATCTAAAGTTCTGTCTCACGGATTTTGTTTACTTGATACAGAAGCCAAGGAGAAGGCATTATAATTCTCGGATATTTTGGGATTAAATGAAACAATTACCACACAGCTCGTGAATCAAATAACCAAAATCCACAAGACAGAATTTTAGATTTACCCTCCTTCCATCGTTATAAGTACAAGGCGAGAGTTTGCCCTTCTGCTTTTGAGGCAACTATTGTGGCCATGATTGTTTCTATTTACTGGTCGAGAGAATTTCCTTTGTCTTCAGTCACTAATCACTTTGGAATGAGGTGTCAATCAAAGTAGCTGATGCTATTGCGGGATTCGAACTGTTATGGAAATGAGGTCAGACTAGAAGACTTACCGAGACACGTCTTTTTGTCATAAGCCAGAGTATAACCAGGCAAGCATCCACATGAAGTCTTTTTATCACAATGATTATAACAGATATGATCACATCCACCATTTTCAATCATGCACCAATCAGAAATTCCACCTACAGAAAATAAAAAGCATGATAACATTGAAAATTTTCCAAATAAAGCATTGGCATGTCGTGTGATTCTTGATATAGTCAAGAATAACGAGGCATGATTATTGTTTGTTTTCAATTTGTTTTGAGTGGGCTTGTCAGGATTTCTAGCTACTGAAAGCTAATTTAGGCCCACGTTGCATGCCGCATCCAGGCATGGGACCCCTAGTTTAACGTCCCTTCCGAAGGACGACGAGGTGAGTTGCGAGGTCAGGCCTCCGTGGTCACCCATCCGGGGTCTGACCTCACCCGACCAAGCTTAACTTCAGTCACCTGACGAAGACTGTATAAGCCACTCGGCCACTCACCCCGTTTTGGAATGTTTCGTTGACATGAGCAAAGGCATGGGAACTTTGCTTCATCACAATCAAAAACTTTTTTACAATTAGTTTATTTCAACCGAGTGAGACAATAAAAGGCCCGGGGTTTGTAAAAGTGCTGCTCCTTAAGTATAGAAGCAATAATATTGAAAATTGTCTTGTTTTATTCTTTATATGTCTAATTAGGTTCAGTAATTTAACCGGCTTTATTCGGTCATTCCTTCCTGTCGAAGTAGGAGAATTTCTCCAGAAATCCCCTTTCCAGAACTTGCAAAAACGAGTGAAAACAACAAACAAGGTATGCCTTTGTTCTCCTTCCTAGCAATAATAATACTTGGATGCATTCATGCATTTTGTCCTCTTGGGAGAATGTAATCCTCCTGACTAAGTTCTTTATAGTAGAGGAAAGACTCTTTCATTCCCTCAAGAGGATAGCACGTGCAAACGCGTGCTTAAGTCATTGCTATGCTGTGAGGTAAACATATTATAGAAACTTGCTCATAATTCTAGTACGTTTTTTAAAGTTTCTCGAAAGTCAGAAAATCCCTTGCAAAATCTGAACAGAGCGACCGATTTGAGCGAGGAAATATTCTAAAATAATTGAGAATGTTAGCTATTCAGTCAGATATTACGAATTATCATTGCTTATAAACCCAGAAAGCAGCAGCCTTGTGAACGCCGGACCTTTCAGACTCATCCCGTAGATAACAACAACTATCTACAATACACGATGTACAATATATAATATAAAATATATCATATACAATATAAGATATAACAGAAAAAGATAAAAATCCTAAATAAAGTGCATATGTAGCACATACAGTTGTTGCCATCCCAGCAAGGTATTTCTTTTTTGGAATTTTATGAGAGTTGTTTATTTCAGGTCATCACTAAGAGTATTCCACAACAGTTATAACATAGATGCGTTATTTCATACCCTTTAAATAACAAAAACAAACATTTTATCAACTTAGATATATTTGGATCACTGACAAGAGAGAAGAATAAAGAAACTTTTATGAAAAGTTTCATAATCGAATTTTGGCGGTTTTTCGAACGGGAGTACCTCTTAATGGGACACTCGGTGGTTAGATGCATTTACCTAGTCGAGAATTGACAATGACTTCACACATGCTCAATATTCCTTTACCATACATTTGCACTGCGACATATCTGCCTGGGATTGGTGGGTTGCATTGCAAACGAACGGCTTCACCATCAAAGGCTTGTTTCACACGGTCATGGCAAACTGGGTTCTTTTTGTGATTCGAAGCGTCATTTCCAACGTGTACTTGAACGTTCTTGAAACGGTCACCAAATTCTCCACGGTTGATTATAGTGATATCTGTTGAGCAAAGATAAACAAAACAATAAACAGGATGGATCCGAGAAAAAACCTTAAACCCCCAAGAACCCTCAAGAATCGTAAGTTCAGATATAGAGGTAAGTTGTACGCTTTACATCATGGTTGCGAAAATCATCCAAAAACGTGCAGGATTAACGATTAGAATTGACATCCGACAATCTGCAAAGAACATGCAGAGAATCTGACACACTTGAAGCACCAGAACTGTCTTAAAAATAAAAGCGGTAATTACATTTATGAGGGACACGTTAGAAATCAATTTGATAGAAGAGGCTTGAATCGAGCGTCCAAATCTGGAAACTGTCGTGAAGGAAAAAAGCATGACCCCCGTTCTCGGATAAGCACTGTGGCAAGAACTTGCTTCGGATCTCAGAATACTTTTCTGAGAGCTTATTATCGACTTCTTTGCGCAAAGTAAGCTAGCAACAATTACACGAAGGCAAGTGTCGTTGGTCTTTCTGCTTTGTTTCTCATCATTTTTATTCATTGTTAGCTGACTATTCTTTAACTGAATACCAATGGCTTGAAACAGCAAACTTCGATTTGCAACTCGCAAAATAAAAATCTTGCATGCTCGCACCTCTAATCTCTAACTATTATGCCACAAAATCAGCTAACAATGAACGAAAACAACAAGAAGTAAGGCCAGAAGGCAGATAAAACTTCCTGTGTATAAACTGAATCATCCTAACTCACTTTGAGTAAAGTGATCGTTGATTACCTCTCTGCAAAGCGTTCTGAAATCCGAAGCAACTTCTTGGCACAACTAAGGTTCATCATAATAAGAACGGGGGTCATGCTTTTGCTTCCTTGGCAAAATCTACCAGCTTTGGACGCATGATCGAAACGTCTTTTTTAGCGATCTATTGCGGTCTATTGCATGCTATTTGAACTTTCATTGAGAAGCAGCCTTTTACTGTATTGATTGACGAAATAAGTAAATCTTTTCTTGGGACAGTAGATACAAAAAGCAGCGATAATCTACCTGTTACAATATACTCCTGTCCAAGATCAACTCTCCACCATGGATTTTGTTCATCACGTGTATGAGTGCATGATTTATCAGCCCATCTGAATTTGAAGTTACCATCAACAGCACGGCTGGGGAAACCGTTATAGCTGGTGCTCGACTGTGTGGCCGTTTTATGCATGGCAATATCTGGAAATGTGGAGAAAACGAAAATGAGTGACTTAGAATAGACATAAAACTGGTGTGGAAAATAAGTTTTCACAGTTGCCATAGTTGCCATAAAGGACAAGTGAAAAATATACCTGACACCACAAAGGATTATGGGTAACAAGGCAGAGCAGGAACTGTGAGCGCATGCGTGAAATTCGTAACTTTGAGTCCCTTCCTCCTTGCAACAAACCCCAAAATTAGCCAACGCTTGATATTTTCTTCCTTAGGCCTTAAAGACAAATGATGGATATATATCATCTCGTTTAAAAATAGAACAAAAGATGGGCGCCTGCCATCATTTGTCCAATTGTTTTGATAATCTCTAAAGATCATCAAATATAATGGAATACAAAAGACTATATTTAGATTGCCCAGGCCCCTGATTTAAGTCACCTTTTATCTCCGTCATTTGTCTTTAACATCTTCGTTTATCAGTTCAACAAGCTTATGAATCCAAATACTTTCTTATCTCAGGATGCTCGATGACGTCATTTTATGCAGTTTCGGCTCTGTCATTTAGTAATGGGTTAAAGAGAAAACAGCTATCTAAAGGTTCCGAGCACACTGTCGTGGCCCCTGATTGGATAAGTAAAACAATCAAACCGAGACAATATATTCAAGCTTCAGTAATTTCAGTGGCCATGAAACTTTAGTCCATGATAACGAGTTGACTCCCTTATATTGGGGAAAAAAGATCCCAAAGCAAAAAGGCTTGGACAATACTAATTTAATAGGTTCATTGTTATTTGTTTATCTAAACATCTTGCTAATCACTAAAGTATCATTAAAGAATGCAACTGTGGCCAAGCACATACACACCAAAGATTCTCATTTCACTTGCTGAAAATCTGATCCTTCACAATGAAGATTCATCGTACTGTCACAAAGTAAAGTCCTTGCATAAAGACTGATTTTGCAAATGCTTTATTGTTTCGAATATTTCGTAAACAGACTTATTTTGTAATAGATTGACCTTACCGTGTGAGAACTTCGAGCAAACACTTGCCAGTTCTTCGTTCATAATTTCAAATCTTTGGTCCATTCTTAGAGAGCCGAAATCAGCACAGTCTTGCATTTTCAGGTATTTGTCAGCTGAAAGTTATCGAAAATAAAATGCAAAATTAAATAGAGATTAACGAGAAAAATAGAATTCACCAATGTATTAAAAAGGAAAACATAACCTTAAAATAAGACATCACAGTATTTCTCAATATTTCTCAATTTGTAGAAAGAATTATCAAAATTTAATGTATTTCAATGCAATTCTAAATTTTGTCTCTGTAGGGATGAGCAAAAAATAAATTCAATTTGTCGCATAATAGTCCAAGCAAAATATAACTAATCACAATGCCCTGCGAACACAAAAGGGCAGGAGCCTCGAAATAATGATTTCAAAAGGCCTTGCTTTTTTGGTTCAGTGCCTTCTTTTTTGGCGAACGTTTGCAGTTTCACACTTTAGAGTCCGAAACAAAAAGATTTGGAACATCTTCGACGCCTACCCACGCTCTTTCAATTCTAAATAAGAGATGCACTTGAAAATATTTGAACAACGAATATTTCCAGAGACAAATCTTAAATACATACAGTCCTAGCAGACGAGCTGTAATATTTCTTAGCAATACTTGATAATTAAACGGAAAAACCTTTGTATACAAAACAAGAACAAGTGTCAAAAGTCTTGAAAGTGAACATTCAACTCACTTGGGATAAAAGAGAACAAATTCTTAAGTGAATATGCAACTCACTTGGGATAAAAGAGAACAACATCTGAGCATCTGGCAAAGCTTTAGTTGTACCAACATTGTCACATTTTGTTCCAAGAACCAACATGGTATTATCAGATGGTATCATTTTCTGGAAAAAAACAGTTGCGGTTCAATAGCATTTTGTGAACAAGTTACATAGGAAGAAAAGAGAAGACAATGTAAGGAAATAAATGGAAATACCGTTAAAGAATTGCATTGCATATTTCCAAAAAGAGTGGTTCGAAACATAATCAACGAGAGACTGAATCTGTTTCCTCAAAGCATCCATATGGATGAAAGTTAGGTTATCGAAAACCTGTTCAAATCCCACTTGCTAAGCCCTGAAACAATTGAGAAAGCCTCTGGTTTCAGCTCTCGCACAAACGTGAACTTCAAAGGCTTGTAGCTCCATGAATTTTTAGCGGATTTGCAAGATTCTTGTATCAAAAAATTAATTAAAATCTCAGGAAAAGGGTTACTTGACCAAGTGTCCATTCGGCGTATCGTTATTATTTAGTATCTAATCAAATGTCGAACAATTTTTTTGAGACACCCTGTACATTAACGGTGATAAAGGTAATCCACACACCTTGTTACAGTAGCTGTTTGCATGCAGAGTTTACTGCCCTATGTTATACAAGTTTCTTTTGCTGTGCATACACTGACACATGCTGCATGAGACCAAATCTCAAATGGACTCAGCTAAAATGCTCCTCCGCATACATGTGCCCACGCACCGTTAGGAAGCGAACTGGATTGGCTAATCATTTAATGTTGACATTCAAAGTTACGTTGGTTTTCATTTCTCCCGCCTTCTGCTCGTTATTCCGCTTGAAATAGTCCTATATCCTTCATGTGAAGTGTTGTTAGTCGCCATCTTTAACTTTGATTGACAATTGATTTTAGCTTTGCAATTTGGCTTTGCGATTAATCCTGTGCAGGAGATGACTCTTTCAGTCGAAATTAAAGATGGCGACTAACAACACTGCACATCATTGTGAGGAAGGATATTCGGTGTGAAGAAGAGCATTCGCTTCCGACAGCACGTGAAGCATCATCGCAACAAAGCCATTAATAAAAGAAGGTGATTCCCTGGTATCTCACCTTGTTAGCAGTCTGTATGCATAATTTACTGCTCTTATGTTGAATTGAACCTTTCTTTGTGAAAGCGAAAGCATGACATCCTGATATAGCCATTTCTAATTGAACTCCAGCGACAGCATTACCACTGATTGGTCTCACACAATATCCTGATCTTGTAGCAACCAGATTTCCATTTGCACGTAAAACAAATTCAGTGCTGGGAAATATGAATGATACGGTCATAACATAACATAAGACAGATCAACGAGAAAAGACTCGTGTAAGACAATAGCATCAATTGTTTTCAATTGTTTTCAATTGTTTTGAAGATGAAGGATCTCACAACCAATAAATAAGACAAGAAAAACCACAAAAAGAAGCTCGGAAACCAATGAGGCAAAGTGTCGCCTAGTGCATGCGAAAGATGACTTTCAAGAGAATATAACGAAAGAAAAGAAGGATAAATCTATAGCAGATCTGCCTTGCATTTTTGCGGATTATGTTATTGTAAGAATAAACGATCATTCAGGCTACTGCATGACGGTCAAAATTTTCAAAACCCAACAATAAAGTAGCTTAGCTTGGGGTACTGAGTCGATCTAAATAAAATCTATGATATCTAATCTCGATCGATGCAGCATAGGCGGTGCATGTCATTCTTCGTGCTTTTAAAGATACCTTCGTAAGGTCTGGTGATGCACCTCTTTGGAAAAGCTCTTTAGAAAAGATTGGTAAAACAGAAGCTCATCGTAAGAAGATACTTACTCTGCTCGTGAACATTCAGGTCGCAACATGAGCCTATTTGAAGGGTTGATGTGGATGCATTTCAATGATCCAAGATGTGAAAGAGAACCAGGTCCAGATGAAGTAATTTTGGCTTATAAAAAGAGATTCATCGGTGAGTCTTAAACATAGGAAGAAAACTCGTTACTTTCCAATTACAATACAAAAATCTCTGATAGTTTATCTAGAAATTTTGAGCAATATAATGACCTTGTTAGTAGTAAGATTGTCTTCAAGATCGAAAGAAATACCGAAAGTTTATATTCGTGATCACACGTGAACAGAAACTGTCCATGGCAAGCATTTAGTATCGAAGTAAAGGTATCTGAGAACAAAGCCGCGACTTAGTACTTGAATCTTTCTTTGCAGGAATTTTGGAAATTAAGACGGGTATCAAAGATGCAAAGACGGCCCGTTGAAAATGGTCTGGCAGAGACAGTTACTCAACTACGGAATACACTGTGATAATAGAAAAGCTTTCCGCGAAAATATACTTTGTCTTCTGCATTTTCTGTATCAGACAATTCGAAACATTCCTTGAGGCTACAATATGGTCATTATGTTCCATTTTGAGAGTATACTTCCTCGACATCTGAAATAATTTTCGAGATTACATTTTGGAATAATGGCATTGAGAAAAGATCCATAATAAAATCAACGGAAAAGACTTGTATCTTCTTGATGAAATTTTATTGAAGCTTAGAAATTTTGAGGCAAATCCTGTGCAAACAATGATGAGTGTTGCTCGAACTGATTTAAATTTATTTGCATATGAATGTAATTGAACAAGAATTTGACTTTATGCTGACAAAATTTTTTAACGATAAGAATATCCATTCTCGTCCCCAGAGTGAGTTCGTTGCTCTGCCTTTAATCTGGGATACAAGAGGCCGTTCAGCAATTTGATTGGCTGTAACTAAACGGCCGCAGCACATCAAAATTGGACGGGAAACCACATTCTTTATTCATTTCAACCATAAGTTGCTACTTACCTCCGAAATTCGAAGAATAACGAGCCATATCATTTTCGAAGCTGCGGTGAAAGTCTCTCTAATTTGCAACTTAGGCCCATTTTCGCTTCAAACAAACCGACCTTGCTTTCACATTAACACACTTGCCAACCCTAGACTATTGTTCAAATACCTTTAAAACGGCTGAAATAAGGTCCTCAAAGTGTTGTTTTCAGTTTCTCAATTTATCTTCTGCAGAATTAGAGCTAGAGCAACGGCCATTTTCCGGCGATTTGCGTTGCCTAGCAAACCGTGAAATCCATAATGGCTGCTAATGCACCCATTTTCTGGGCACATTTAATCGAAGTGTACCAGGGTATTCATCCGTTTCATGATCAGCAAATGATGTAAGAACACCCTGGGAACGAGGTTGAAGAATATCAGGTACCTGCAGTTACACATCTGCTGCTCCTCCTTCGCTTCAACGTTCTGGTTGGTACATCACAATCATATCTCTGATTATCCGTCTTATCACTGCAAGTCTTCTGCACGATGTAAGAAGCTGCTGTTGGGCTCAGATCCAAGCAAAGTGACGAATATGCGTTCTGTAAAGATCGAAAAAATACAATGTTTTATGAAATAAACAAGAAATTCGAAAGATTACAGAAAAACGCATGGTGAGTTCGTTGCTTTGTCACACAATCAGGAACACGTCAGAGGCGGTGTCTGATTGGCGAATTGCTTGCTCCTAAGGTATCCCTCTCCTACGGCTATGATTAGAATAGTATTTATTAAATAGTAAGTGTCATACATAGTTTGAACTCGCTGACAATGAGTCCTTTCTCACTTTGGATGGCACATAGTTAATCAGTCTTAGACTGCGTTCACACGATGCCGGCACAATTTGAAAACGGTGAAAAATGTGACGGTAGAAAATTTGAGCTAGCGTTCACACGATGATGGAACAATTTGAAAACGGTAGGAAATTAGACGGCTAAAACTCGTTGCAACGCTTTGTTGTCAAAGAAGTGTGTCTACGCCCTAAGAATCGATCAGTATCGTTCCAAAGGCGGCTAAAAATGTTCTTCATTCGTCATTTTCAAGTGTTTACGCGATGCCGTTTCCAAAACGTGCCGGTTAGAGCTCCGTTTTCAAAATCAACAGTTTTCAAAATCTGCCGGCAAAAAATGTGTCGTTTTTGTGTGTATGGAAGGCTTATCCGTCGAATTTTTCACCGTTTTCAAAATGTGCCGGCATCTTGTGAAGGCAGTCCTAATGTTTTGATAATTCGTTTGTTTTAATGAGTAAAGAAAACAGCATGTAATTTAAATGTTTTTGAACATAGTTGTGTCTCTTCCAATATCTATTACTCTTGAATCCTGAACTCCCAAACTAAATAACCGTTGCTGGCTTAAGCTCAGAAAGTTGTGCCCTTGTCGTATATGCAATCCTGGTAAAAAGAAGTGAATCTATACATAAATAATCACACAGTAAAGCCAATACTTCAAACTTACAATAATGCCTCCTTTGAGTGAGTATGTCCATTGTTGCTTTGTATCTGTACTGTTGCAGCCTTTCAGTATGACTTTGCTGCCAGATTTCTTATCAGTTACTCCCATACATGAACCGAGTCGGATACCACCTCCGGATTCAGAACCGGACTGCGTTGATTCAATTCCAAATGAACCTGAATGGTGGCAAATAAACAATGGTCAAAACTGAAACCAAAAACCGACAGTAAAGAAGAATTAAGAAACTTCCAAATGGGTGACTTGGGCAAACAGAGCAACAAC